>JAQZBX010001137.1:0-88217 GCA_029593785.1 Cabassous unicinctus | reverse complement strand
TAAAAGAACATTGCACCAAAATTCAGTAAGTTATACATTCTTCTCAAGTGCCTATGGATATTTCTCTAGGGTAGACCACATGGGCACAATGTAGCTCTCAATAAATATAAAAAGTTTTAAATTTTATGAAGTTACTTCTCAGAACATAATGGAATGAAACTAGAAATCAATATTAAGAAAGAGGTAAATTCACAACAGTGTGGAGGCTAAACAACACTCTCCTAAAAAATCAGGTGGTCAAAGAAGAAATTGCAAGTGAAATCTGTATACATATTGAGAAAAATGATAACAAGACCACAAATTATCAAAACTTATGGGATACAGCAAAAGCAGTCTTGAGAGGGAAATGTATAGCACTACACACCTATATTAAATAAGAAGAAAGAGCTAAAAACAATGATCTAACTGAATAATTGGAAAAGCTGGGAAAACAACAGCTAACCAATCCAAAAGTAAGCAGAAAGAAAGAAATAATAAAGGTTAGAGCAGAAATCAAAGAAATTGAGAACTAAAAAACAATAGAGAAATTCAATAAAAGCAAAAGCTGGTTCTTTGAGAAGATCAAAAAAATTCACAAACCCCTATCTAGACAAATAAAGAAAAAAGAGCGATGCAAATAAATACAATCAGAAATAAAAGGGGGAAAGTTACCAATGACCCCACAAAAATAAAAAGGATCACAAGAGAATATTATGAGAAATTCTATGCCAACAAACAAGGCAACCTAGATGAAATGGACAAATTCCTAGAAATGCACAAATAACCTACACTGACACTACAAGAAGTGCAAGAACTTAACAAACCAATTGCATTTAAATATTGAATCCATGGTCAAAAATCTCTCAACAAAGAAAAGTCCAGGACCAGATGGCTTGACAGTTGAATTCCACCGAGCATTTTGAAAAGAATTAACACCAATCCTGTTTAAAGTCATCCAAGAAATTGAAGAGGAGGGAAAATTACCCAACACATTTTATGAAACCAACATCACCCTAATTTCAAAGCCAGATAAAGATGCTACAAGAAAAGAAAATTACAGAAACAATTTTCTAATGAACATAGAAGCTAAAAAATTCTCAACAAATACTTGCAATTCAAATTCAACAGCATATCAAAAGACTTGTACATGATGGCCCAGTGGGAATTATTCCTGGGATGCAAGGCTGGTTCAACATAAGACAATCAATCTACCTAATACACCACATTAACAAATTGAAGGACAAAAAAAAGAAAAATACATGATCATTTTCAAATGATGCAGAAAAGACATTTGACAAAATCCAGCATCCTTTCTTGATAAAAATAATTCAAAAATAGGAATAAAAGGAAATTTCCTCAATATGGTAAAAAGTATATATGAAAAACCAGAGCCAACATTGTACTCAATGGAGAATGGTTGAAAGCTTTACCACTAAGATTGGGAACAAGACAAGGATGGCCACTCTCACTGTTGTTATTCAACATGGTACTAGGAATTCTAGCTAGAAGAATTAGACAAGTAAAAGTTAAAGGCATTCAAATATAAAAGAGAAAGAAAAACTCTATTTGTGGATGACATGATTCTATATTTTTAAAATTCAGAAATTTCTATGACAAATCTACTTGATCTAATGAGTTCAGCAAAATGGCAGGACACATGATAAACCTGCAAAAATCAGTAATGTTTTTATATACTAGTATTAAACAATCTGAGGAGGAAATCAGAGAAAAATTCCATTTATAATAGCAACAAAAATATTCAAATACATAGGAATCAATTAAACCATGCAGTACAGGATCAATACGCAGAAAATTAAAAATAAAATGGCTAAAAGAAATCAATGAAGACCTAAACAAATGGAAAGACATTCTGGGCAAATGGATTGGAGGATGAAATATTATGAAGATAATTTCAGTGGTTTTTAAAATAATGTTTCATGACGTCTCATCTGATTGTTCACTTTTATAAAACAGCAATAAGTTAATCATGGATATTTTAAATTTTCTATTATCTACTGATAGTTTTTATTCTGATGCGTCCTTGAAAACACTTGCAATCAGCTACAGTCCAGTGTAATTTATCTTCAACATAAAGGGCTGTCTCAGAGACCTATGGGAAGAACTATGCCAAGTTCTCTCAGGCACAAGCTTCTAATGACATTCCATAAATAAGTTTGATAGCATACCACTGTACTCAGTCAAGATCTCCAGAATTTTAATGAAGAAGCTGATAGGTTCTTAAGATCGACTACAGAAGATCTAATGAAACACAGCTTAATTACTTAGGGCTAAATGAACTGATAAAGAATGATCATAGTTTTCTTTGGATTATTGCTAATATTTTATTGTTCTATTTTCTAGATACAAGGGGTCCCTTACTGAATTAAGCTTTCTATAATTCATAAAACATTCCTCTTTATGTCCTCACCTGACCCCTCCAGAATTTGACTCTTATTAAATATTCTTAAATTCATGGTACTATAACTATTTTCATAGATTCATTCAGGGTCTATTCTCCTTGTTAAGAGGAAATAATTGGAGAAAATGGTTATATAACCAAGTCTTAGGGTTATTAATTCAAGAACGCAGAGGAAACTCCAAAGCAATTGCATATTACAGACTCCACCTTGATCTATCTGTCTGTTCTTACCCAAATTGTGTTAAAGATTCAGCAGAAACTGTCAACTTAATTATAGCCTCAGCAAACTTAACTCTGAGCAGGCCTAACATTTTTCCTCCAGAAAACTGACTTCTCATGTAATCCTTTTACCTCACCTCTTAACCTTCACCTAAAATGCTGCAATGTTATTAACCATGCTACTCTGTTACCTTTATTCAATGAGGGGATACCCCATGGCTGTAAACTGGTAACTTCAAAATTAATGACTCCATACATGTTCTTATGATCAACCCAGATGGCATTCTTTTTGTTAATGCTTCTTATGCTAGAATTGTTAATGGTACATTTCAAACAGGCTATATCACATTGAATAAGGTAGCCATCCACAATTTTCTTCCACCAAAAAGGATGAACTCTGTGCTCTTACCCAGCCCTGCTCTCTAGCAGAAGGAAATTCTGTTAACATCTATAGCAAGGGTTGGTTTTTCCATGGACCTTTTCACCATTCAGGTGAAAACCACAAATCTCTTCTCAGAAGGCAGTAGCACACCATTTTATGACAATCAACCTCAGCATGTCTTTAAATTAAAATTTTTAATTCAAGCTCACAGACCCCCTGAAATCTTTCCCCTGGTTAAGAATCCCTTATCTATAGTGATTTCAGCATGCTATGGAAGCAAAGAGGGTTCCTCACTTCTTCTGGTATGCCAGTTGAAAACTGTAGACCAGGAAATTTTGTCCTTTCTACTAATTTCCTCCCATTACTTTTGCCATCTTAAGATACAGGCTTTCACAAAAAGGACTGAGACTGAATATTTTAAAAAGTGCACTTGCATATTTTCATACATAAACAACCACTAGTAAAACAGCTATAATTATAAACTTAAATTAAAACTGTCTAAATTAACTGAAGAACCTAGCCTTTCCTGGCCCAAAATTTTACCTTTGGCCCACTGTTAATTCATAGCATTCCTTTTAGGAAACTCAAATTCTCCCCACACAAAATTGTTCCTAGCAGATGTATCTCAGAATAAATTGAGAACTGATCACTGTTGTCACACCATGGCATGGCCCAATTTGCAAATCCTTAATGCCTTATGCCAAAGATTATCTTCAACAAGTAAAGGACACCTTTTATGTCCCACATGACAGACACTCCATTAATCATAATCTGTCACCAGAATAAAGGTTCTACTGGAAATGACACAGAGAAAAGACAGCCCTAGATCCTTATTAAAAGGAAACTTGCCAAGTACTCCTAACTTCTGATAATGCAACTTAATTACAGGGTGTTGTGCCATGAGTCCACATTTCTCAACTAAAAAAAAATCCATCAGACTCCTTGACTAACTATGGAGACTTAAAAATCAAATGAGCCAGGATGGGAAGTAGAAAATGTCACAAATTAGACTACTTATTCCCAAGGTGACAGATCAAGTCCTAAAATAAACAAGTCCTCACATAGACTCTACTTTACTAATACTTACTTTGCATAAAATCTTTATATTTCCCTCTGCATTGTCCTTGCAATGGCCTGGAAAGTCAATGCCATTGTCTGCTCCTCCAAGGACATTTTAAAGGAAGGTAACCTTAGAAACTATTGGAATTGTCACCATAAACCCTGATTTCTGCACATTGTAAGGGACCACATAGTTCTACCTCCAAAAAAGTTCTTTGTTATCACAAATGCTTCAGTCTCTTTAGATCAGACATTGCCATTTGTTTCATATCAAATATGAATACTAGATCCAAGGTCTTCTTTCCTCTGCTTTATGCTTTCTTGGATCTGTAACCTTGTAACCAAAAATTAAGAACAAAAGTTTATGACTACTGAATCTTTATATGGATGCTTTTTCCCCCTTATTTTATCAGTATCTTATATTGAAGCCCAAAGCTAATACCTGAAATTACTGAAACTGGCTATGTCAACCTCCCCCTTCTTTATGGTTATTGCAAACAAGACTTACACTTGTGTATACTTACTATTGTGATGGTTATTCCAGTCTGAATTTACCTTTGTTTATGGTTATTTCAAAATGAGTCTCATTCTAGTGTATACTTACTATTGTGTTTCCTTACTCTTGTGTATACTTACTATTGGGTTTATTCTAGACTCACCTTACATTGGTTTTTATTCTAGACTAACCTTAAATTTGTTGATGGTTATTTGATATATTTACTATTTTTATTTTAACCACTCTACTTTCTTCTGTTTGAATCCATAAAAACCCTAAACTCCTCACAATCAAAGAGGCAGATTTTTGGGCCATTGCTAGACCAATGATCTCTTTGCTGTCCTAGCAAATAAACTTTCTCACTTGGAACCACAGTATCTCAGGAATTAGTCTTTAAAATATATTGGAAGGAAAGAACCTGCTTTTGCTGAATATCAACCACACTATAAATACAACTGGTTGAGAGACATTTAAAGAGATAATAGAAGAGTTTGGAAAACATATTATAATAGTCCAATTGCCTCCACAAACTACAAGTTATCTTAACAATGCATGTCCACTTTCAGGTTTAAGGTACTGGATCTGCAAAAGATTCACAATACAAATAAATTTTGGTCAGCTTTTCACTTGAACTCTCAATAAAACAGACCCTTGGATGCTAAGGACAAATGATAGTACTCCTAGTAATCAATTTATAAACAACATCACCTTGACTGTAGTTATATTGTTTTATCGGGCAATATTTTTATTGTGGAAATTTTATCAGATATTTGCCTGGGCTGTAAATTACCTTAATAGCTGATAAATGTTTGGGCAATGTGCACTTAGTCTCCTCATAGTCCCTTAGGAATTTATAATAATTCTGAAACTTCTCACCAGACTACTCCCCTGAATCTGCAGTCTCAGGCAAAACAGGATTTACCCAGGGAGTTAATGATTCTGGGTTTGTCTCTTGTCGCAGATAGCTGCTACATTGGCTTTCGGTTACCACAAATGAAAACAGGTTTAGATATTTGTCAATCACAATCAGAGAAATTACTGAATCTGCTGCTAGAGCTATAGCTGCACAGCAAGTCTTTAGACTTATCAGTTAAAGTTGTTTTAGACAATAACATCGCCAAACTTGTCACTTATTTGCTTAAGCAAGGAGGCATATCTGTCATTACCAACATCACCTGTTGTACCTGCGTACACATTTCTGGGGAAGTTGAGACACAGTTGCTTGAAATAGTTAAATACACCACATGGTTTAAACAGGTAAGGCCATCCTAAAGGCCCTGATTTGATCATGTTAATTTCAGTTGGGTCAACTCATGGGTCCTAGGCTTTGGAGTATACTCTGATGTAGGCAGTTGGGTCTTTTATCACCCTAGTATTCATTATAGGCTCCCTGGTATACTGTTTTCTCCCAAGGGTTTTGAATGTGAGTCCCCAGCCACTTGTGATTTCTTTATGTCTGGCATCATTTGCCCAGCAAATGATTTCTTTATATCTGGGATGACATAAAAATGATGATTGTGGAAAAACTGGCATCATGACCATCTATGAACCTAACATGAAAATAACCTGGAAGTATTACTCCAAGACCTTAGGTAGTAACTGAAAATGGGCTCAACATCTTACATTTTGATCACAACTCTGAATGGTTGAGAGCCAGATCAAACTGGGGGAAATTGTTAAATTAAGTAGGCCCTAGATGGAGTCCTGAAAGCTAAACCCTATATCAGCAAACTGAAGCTTAACTAGTTTCTAGCTCTTGTAAGTGCTCCTTTCCTCAGAACTTGAAACATAACCTGCCATAACTTGCCAGGTTATTTCCTCTCCTCCTTCTCCAGGAATCTTTATCTGTTCTGTTTGTTTTTGTGAAGATGTTTTTCCCCAGCTCCTATGATTTGTTTAAATTCTCTTCCTCACCTAGTGCCCCATTTTCCTTACACTTTTCTTTCTGGGACTCTCCAGTCTAGCAACAGTTCAGTTCAACCCTCCACATCCATTTTTCTCTGTGAGGCTTTTCTGCCAAAAATTTCTTCCCTACCAGGTTATCCTGCCTCTGAGAGCCAGACAGGGTCTTCCCAGAAAGGTGGGACCCCCAGAAAAGTCCATTCTGCATTTAATGAATTTCACCAACAGTAACTGGATTGAGTGAGTTCACCAGTTGGCCATAGGCATTCTGCTGAAATTTTACTCCCAATCCCCCTAAAATGGGGACCCTTTTTTGTCAGCATTCCTTAGCGGCTTGTCTTCAGCACTGGGTCTCTGTGGGCTTCTGTCTCCATACCTGGACATGTGTGGGGTTCTAACTCACTACTGTGAGTTTTTCTAAATATCTGTTTCCTTCTTGAGAGGGATCCTGGCTGCTTGCAGCCTCTGGAGAACTCCCAAGCTTTGCAATGGGACCCACTGAAAGAGAAGGGAAGAGGACCAGTAGGTCCTGGATGGAAGTTTCCTACCTGATATTTTTCTCTTTCTTCAAGTCAGCATCTGTGGAGTCCTCTAACATTATCCAGTGTATCAGGGGAGGTGATTTTCAGGATATGGCTTCCGTTGCTGTGCTGATGATGTCACCTCCATGATTGTTTTTTTTATTTTTTATAAAGAGGTATCGGAGATTGAACTCAGGACCTCCTACATGGGAAGCAGGAGCTCAACCACTTGAGCTACTTAACTCCCTCATTGAGTTTTTCCTAACTTTATCTCAACTGCAAAAAATAAAATAATAGAAAAAAGGCAGCTTAACAATTTATGGAAACGTTAGTCTAAAAAATTCTGTCCAGTCACATTTATCTTATTTAATCCTAAAAACAAACTCAATTGTTTCTCCAGGGTTAAGAAAGATACATAAACGACTCCCCCTTCTCCCTAGGGCTCCTGCCCTGTGTGCGGGGTCGGCGGGGCGAGGAGGCATGACATGAGGGCGCTGCCACCGCCACTGCTCCTTCTCTTCCAGCCACCGCCCCCGCCGCCCCTGCTTTTTGGGGTGAGTCCTCCCGCAGCCGGCTGCGCCAGGTGCTTTCACTCTGCTTGGCCCCTTCCTCAGTTGGCCTTAGCTGTCCCGGGCTTCTCGTCTCACCACGGAGATGGCGACGCGCTTCTCCCGGGAGAAGGCTCAGAAGCTGAAGAACAGCACCAGCTCATTTTCATTCTGTCCAAGTTGCTGAGGGAGGAGGACAAGAACAGTGCTGACTGTGAGGCCAAAGGTATCACTGATGTCGCTGCCCTCGGCTGGGGCCTCCTGCAGCCTGTGACATTCCCACCTCTCGCGGCCCAAGTGGATGATGCGGGCTGTGTCCTGCAGGCTTGGCCTTGACAGAGGACAGAGGGTGGGCGTTGGGCTCCTCAGAAGACTCTCTCCTTCGCGAGAGGCGGCGTGGAGGTCAGGTCCGCAGGTGCCATCACTGGTTCCAGCCCCCTTCCTCCTCCCTGGCTAAGGGGCAGACCCAGTGCCCAGGCCTCGATGCTTGGACTTTTTCTAAGCTGGGACTATCACTGGGCTGTAGCCCAAGCACGGCTGGACATGGAACACAGCCAGGAGAGTGCTTAGGGTTAAAGGGTTTCTCTCTTCCCATCTCTGCTCCCTGGTAGCTCTGTGGGTGGGGCCACCCTTAGATCTAGTAACCTGCCTCCGCCCTGCCCCGTGACCCTGTCTTTCCTCTAGGTGCTCAGATGCTTGGTTTTCCAGATAGAGCCCTACCGCCTGCCCATCTGTCAGCTTCCTGAAAGAGGATGATTGTCCTGTTTGGTGGGTTCCGGTGCTATTGAATAAAATAATTGGTGAGGGGTCAATGTTATTAGTAGTAGTAGTAGTAGTATTCTTTTTATGTTTGAATATTAGCCAGAATGAAAAGGAATTCTGTTACTTGAGTCTCTTGGAGAGTGGGCTTATGTTACTGAAGATTTTAATAATTAGATATTTTCTGACGAGCTAGACGGAAGAATATGTGGACATTGGGTTGTGTGTTTCATAATTGTTGGAAGGTTCATGTATAGGTCCAGAGATGGAAAAGACTGAATTTTAGTTTGTTCTGCTACTGCCTTTGAAATAAACTATTTTTAGTACGTAAAAAAAGAGATACATAAATGATTAGAGATTGGTTAAATGTCATGACCAACGTCTCCTTCTTAATAAAGAAATTGAAGAAAAAACTGTTTAATATATTCATATATCATAAAACTAAACCCATTTTTTTTTTACCTTTAGCATTGATATAGTACCTTCTTTACCATTTCTGCAAAAATATTGCAATATTACTGGTAACTATAGTCTGCATATACTACTGGTGTTTTTCCTGTTTATCACCAAATTTTTAACGTCTTGTAGTTGAGGAACATTCTTGTATTTATAGTAGTAACCACAATCCTCATCTACCCCCAAAATCATTATGTTATACAACCCCTAGATTGTCCTTATTCTGTCTTTCAATTAGCACTAACTTCCCTAGACTACATCTTTCAACTGCAATCCCAGGTTATAAATAAGCAGTGTGAATAATAGTCATTATAATGTGCTAATATCAACTCTGTCCATTACAACATATATATAATTGACCTTATTAGACATTCTACATACATTCAGTATCATCTCCCCCTTCTTAACCAGCATTCTGTCTCCTACTAACCTATACTCTGTAGTGAAATTCCATTAGCTCACTAATCGTATTTAGTCCATATCAGTGGAAAAATACAATATTCATCCTTTTGTTTCTGTCTTATTTCACTCAACATAATATCAGGGTTCATCCTTGTTGTCACATGCATCCCAATTTCATTTCTTCTTACACCTGAATAGTATTCCATAGTATGTATATACAACATTTTCTTTATCAATTCATCAGTTGATTTGCATTTAATCTGTTTCCATCTTTTAGCAATTGTAATACCACTATGAATATGGGTGTCCAAATATCTGTTAGCATTCCTGTTTTCAGACCTTCTGTATATATTCCTAGTAGTAGGATTGCTGAATCATAGGGCAGTTCTATATTTAGCTTCCATAGGGACTACAAAATCATCCACTGCAGAGGCTACACCATTTACATTCCCACCAACAGTGAAGGAGTGTTCAAATTTCTCCACATCCTCTCCAGCACCTCTCCAGTTTTCTGTTTTTAATTTTTAATTGCCATTCTGTAAGGCATGAAATGTTGTCTCCTCGTAGTTTTGATTGGCATTTCCCTAATAACTAGTAATGCTGACCATTTTTCATGAGCTATTTTGGCCATTTGTAGATGTCAAGTATTTTGCCCTTTTTTGAATTAGGTTTTTAGTCTCTCTATAATTGACTTATGTCATCTCTTTATATAACAAGGAAATAAAACCCTTGGATATGTGTTTACTGAAAATTTTCTCCCATTGATTTGTCTGCATTTCCACTTTCTTAAAAAAATGAAATACATAAGTGTTTCATTTTGAGGAAATTCCAAATTCTATTTATGTTTTTCTTTTTTTGCTGTGCTTTGGGTGTAATGGCCAAGAAATCACCACCTACATCAAGATCATAAAGTTGTTTCCCTACATTTTCTTCTAGGAGTTTTATGGTTCTAGATTTTTACATTTAGGTTCCTGACCTATTTTGAGATCAATTAACTTAATGAGATGTGAGAAAGGGATAATTTTCTTTCTTTGAGATATGGGTATCCAGTTTTCCCAGCACCATTTGTTGAATAAGCTATTCTAACTCAGCTGGGTTGGATTCACAGCCTTGTCAAAAATCCCTTGACCATAGATGTGAGGGTCTATTTTGAACTCTTGATTCAATCCCATCAATCAATCTATCTTTATACCAGTACATGCTGTTTATTACCATTTTGGGTAAATAATATGCCTTAAAGTTGTGAAATCAGAGTCCTTCAACTTCATTCTTCTTTTTTAAGAGAGTTTGGGCTATTCAGGATCCCATGTGCTTGAAGTGAAATTTAATAATAGGTTTTCCCAATTTTACAAAGAAGACTTTTTGAATTTGTATCACAATTGGATTAAATCTATAGATCAGTTTGGGTAAAATTGACATCTTAGTGATATTTAGTCTTCCAATACATGAACACTGAATGTCCTTCAATTTATTGAGGTCTTCCTTGGTTTCTCTGAATACAGGCCTTTTATGTCCTTGGTTGTTTACTCTTAAATGTTTGATTACTTTAGTCAATAGTGTAAATGGAAGTTTTTCCCTAAATTCCTCCTCAGTATGTTCATTAGTACTTTATTGAAACTATTGATTTTTTGGCATATTAATCTTCTATTCTGCCACTTTGCTGAACTTATCTATTGGCTCTAGTAGTTCTGCTGTGGATTTTTTAGGATTTTCTAAGATAGGATCATATTATCAGTGAATAGTGAAAGTTTTAATTTTTCCTTTCCTATTTGGGTGCCATTTGTATCTTTTACTTGCCTAATTGCTCTAGTTAGAACATTTAGCACAATACTGAATAACAGCAGAAATAGTGGACATCCTTGTTTTTTGCCCAATCTCATTGTTAAAAATGGTCTTTCACCATTCAGTACAATGTTAGTCATGGGGTTTTCATATATGACCTTTATCATATTGAGAAAGTTTTCTTTTATTGCTATGTTTCAGAGAGTTTTTATCAAGAAGGGATGTTATATTTTGCAAATGCCTTTTATGGATCATTTGAGATAATGAAGTGATTTTTTCCCTTCAATTTATTAATGTGGTATATTACATTGATTTATTTTCTTATGTTGAACCATCCTTGCATAACTGTCATAAAACCCATGTAATCAGGGAGTGGATGTTGCTCAAGCAGTTGAGCACCTGCTGCCCACATGAGAGGTCCTGTGTTCATTTCCTGGAGCTTCCTAAAAACAAAAACAAATAATAAGCAGACAAAAGAAAAAACTAACTCAGGGTAGCCAATGTGGCTCAGTGCTTGAGTGCTGACTTCCCACATATGACATCCTGATTTCAATCCTTGGCACCAAGAGGTCAAAACAAAAAACATATGATCATGGTGTATAATTTTGATGTGCTTTTGAATTTGGTTAGGAAGTATTTTCTTGAAGTTTTCTGCATCTATAATCATTAGAAATATTGGTCTATAATTTTTTTTCATAATATTTCTATTTGGCTTTAGTGTCAAGGTGATGCTGGCTTCAGAGACTGAATTTTTGTAGCATTCCTTCCATTTCAATTTTTTGGAAGAGGGAGAGAAAGATTGATATTAGATCATCTTTGAATGATTGATAGAATTCAGGGGGAAGCCATCAGGTCTTGGGACTTTCATTTTGTGGAGGTTTCAGATGACTGTTTCATTTTTTTAATTATGTTTGGTTTGTTGAGGTCTTGGATTTCTTCTAGGGTCATTATGGATTGTTAATGGGTTTCTACAATTCATCCACTTCATGAATATTGTCAAATTTGTGTGCATACAGTTGCTAATAGTATCCTCTTTTGATATTATAATTTCTGTTGGGTCAGTGTTAATGTCCTTCATCTAATTTCTAATTTTATTTATTTGCATCTTCTCTCTTTTTTGTTGTTTCAACTAGCTAAGGATTTTTCAATTTTGTTAATCTTCTCAAAGACCCAATTTTTTTTTACATTGGCCAAATTTTTTTTAATTTATTGAGGTATTTCACTCATACATGAACATACATAAATAAGCATATAGCAATAGTTGTGAACTTCAAAACAAACATACGTAAAATCCTACAGGGTTCTCATACCTCACTCTACCACCTATACCTTGCATTTCATTAAACATCTTTAATGATTAAAGAGCATCCTCAAAATATTACTACTAACCAAAGTATTTTCCCCCAACCAACCCTATTATTATTACTTTTGTATCATTTATACATGAACATACATAAACAATAAGTGTATAGTAAGAGATGTGAACTTACAAGGCAAACATTCATAACATCATACAGGGGTCCCATACATCAACCCTCCACCAAGATCTGGTATTGTCATGAGATATTTGTTACAAATTATGAAAGAATACTGTCAAAATCTTACTACTAATTATACTCCTTATATTACTTTGGTGTATTATTCCCGCAACTCACACTATTATTATTATTTAAATATATTTTTATGACAGAAGTTGTAAACTTACAAAACAGTCATGCACATGTGCAGAATTTCCAAACAATACTCCTCTACCAACACACCACAGTGTGGTGGAACATTTGTTACAGATTGTGGGATAATATCATCTTATTATTACCAGGTCCACAGTATACATTTGGAACACATTTTGCATATTCCCCCATTATCAACACAGTACATTTTTGGCATAGATGCAAGAATATTGCAATATTACTGTTAGCCTCAGTCCATAGGTCACTACAGTGGTATTTTTCACATGCTTTTACACATTCCCACCACATTGCAATTCTGATGTACATCTGCTCTAGCTCACAAAGGACACTTGCATCTTTATCATCGACTACAATTCTCATCCACTTCATGGTTTACTGTTCTATTCAGTCCCTAGATTATTCTTTAGCTTTCTTTCAATTGGCATTTACATCCCTATACTACTATTTTATGCCACATCCTCATTTATAAACCAGCTATTACTCACTATAATGTGTTACAATCAACTCTGTACATTTCTACACTTTTACAATAAAGCTAATTAAAACTTCTACATACATTAAATATCTGTAGTCCATCTCAGTCCTCCTCTTGTCTACTTTAAGAATTCACCACCTACCACCAGGTCTTGAAGTTATTTTCCTACATTTTCTTTGAGAAGCTTTACGGTTCTTGCTTTTATATTTAAATTTTTTACTCATTTTGAGTTATTTTTTGTATAAGGTGCGAGATAGAGGTCCTCTTTCCTTCTTTTGCTATGGATATCCAGTTTATTCAGCACCATTTTTTTAAATAGACTGTTCTGCCTGAGCTGGGTGGGTTTGATAGGCTAGTCAAAATTCACTTGACAGATGTGAGGGTCAATTTTTTCACCATCAATTCAATTCCATTAATCAATGTATCTTTCTTTATGCCAGTACCATGCTGTTTTTGCCATTGTAGCTAGATAATACAACTTAAAGTCCAGAAATGAGAGTTCTCCAACTTCACTTTTCCTTTTTAAGATGTTTCTGTCTATTCAGGACCCCTTACCCTTTCAAATAAATTTGATAATCATGTTTTCCATTTATTTAAAAACTGCTGGTGAAGTTTTTATTGGGATTGCATTGATTCTGTACATCAATTTGAGTAGAATTGATATATTAATGATATTTAGTCTTCCATTCCATGAGCATGGAATATTCTTCCAATTCTGTAGATCTTTTTTGTTTAAAATCTTTTAACAATGAGTTGTAGTTTTCTGAATACAAGTGCTTTACATCATTGGTCAAGTTTATTCCTAAGTATTTGGGTTTTATCTGTCATATTTTATGTTTACCACTCTTTCAACACTTTTAGTTACTTTTATTGATATAATATTCATTTCTAGACTTTCCTCCAGACCTTTTTCTCCTGTCTTTTCTTTTCAGGCTGTAGCACACTATTTAGTATTTCCTACAAAGCAGGTCTCTTGGTTACAATCTCTCTCAGTTTCTGTTTATCTGTGAATATTCTAAACTCACCCTCATTTTTGAAAGACAATCTTGTTGGATATAAGATTCTTGGCTGAAAGTTTTTCTTTTGCAGTATCCTAAATATATCATACCACTATCTTCTTACCTCCATGGTTTCTTGTGAAAAAATCAGCACTTAATCTTATTAGGTATCCCATATGTTATGCATTGCTTTTCTCTTGCTGCTCTCAGAATTCTCTCTTTGTCTTTTGCATTCGACATTCTCATTAGTATTTGTCTTTGAATTGGTCTAGTAGGATTTTTTCTGATGGAAGTATGTCATGCTTCTTGGACATGGATATCTCTGTCCTTCAAAAGTGTTGGGAAATTTTCTACCATTATTTATTCAGATATTCCTTCTGTCCCTTTTCCCATCTCTTTTCCTTCTGGGACACCCAAGACATGTATGTTTGCATATCTCTTGCTGTTGTTAAGTTCTCTGAGAACTTGTTCAAGTTTTTCCAATCTTTTCTTCATCTGTTCCTTTGTATGTTCACTTTTAGGGTCCATTTCTTCAAGCTCACCAATCCTTTCTTCTGCCTCTTCAAATCTGCTGTTATATGATTCCAGTGTATTTTTAATTTCATTTATTGCACCTTTCATTCCATAAGATCTGTTATTTTTCTGTGTATGCTTTCAAATCCTTCTTTGTAATCATTCAATGTCTTCTTATCCTTAATTTCTTTAGCCATCTCACTGAAATTATTAAGATTTGTTTGAACATCTATGATTAGTTGTCTCAACTACTTTATGTCCTCTGGAGGCTCATCTCATTCCTTTAACTGGGCCATATCTTTCTGTTTCCTGGTGTGAATTGTAATTTTTTGTTGGTGTCTTGGCATCTGGCTTACAAAAGTATTTTTTCCGGGTGCAGTGTTTCTCTTTATTTTAGGGCTTCCTTCCCTTTTTCCCTTGCTGGTTGTGTAGTAGGAGCCAAGGATGTTGGTGCTTTAAGCTGTGGAGGCTCAAGCTCTCCTCAGTGTCCCAAGGACTGATGAAGCTTCTCCCAACTTTCTTCTTCACCAGGGGTAGGGTGAGAGCCACAGCTGTGTGGAATAATCTAAGTCATGCAGACCTAGACTATAGTTGCCCAGAAAGACTGATGAAAATTTGTTCCCCTTTTTCCCCTACCTTGGGCACCAATGGAGCTGCAGATGTGGGCAGCAATCTATGCAGTGCAGGTCCAAGATGACCACAGTTGCCCCAGTAGACTTCTGATTATTCCGTCTGTGCCAGCCGAATGTACCTGCAGTTACCTGGATAGGCTGGTGCAAAGCCCACCGGCTTACTCCCTGCTAGAGGTGGGACTGAACCCTAGGCTAGGGCTGTCGGCCAATCTGGGTGAAAAAGCCAATTTTCTACCATCACTATGAGTTTTAGCCAGCCCTCTCCTCATACTGGGGGTGGAGTCAAAATGACAGTTACCAGCCTCTTTCTGACTTGTACAGGCTCAAATTTTAGCTATTCTTAGGATTATACTTTAACTAGTCGAATTGACTAATCAGTAGCTGAAATTGTTTGCCAACCATCTTTTCCTCCCCTGTTTTTTGGAAATGGAGCTTCCAGTTCCTGCTACAGAATAGCTCCTTTGGTGGCTTGCACTGCCAAATTAGGATGATCACTGGTCCCTGCAGCATGGCCTGTAGTTTCCCACAAAGGCTGGTGCACCTCCCCCCAGCTTCCTCCTTCCTCGTGGTGAGCCTGGGGCTTAGGTTAGATTGGCAATCTGATCTGGATGGAAAGAAGCTGATCCCTAACAGCGCTGTGATTTTCAGTCAGTCCTCCTTCCCCTTGTGTCAGGTGCAGAGTTAAGATGGCAGCTACTGGCCTCTTTCTGACTTGGACAGGTTCAAACTTTAGCAGTTCTTAGGATTATACTTTAGCCTGCCAAATTTACTAACCAGTAGATGAAGTTGGTGCACAACCATCTCCACCACCCCCATTTTTGGGAAGTGGAACCTCCAAATCCAGTTGCAGAACAACTCCCAAGGCTCCTGGTGCCTGCAGTGGAGGATGGGCATTGGCCTCTGTTATGGAGTGCTCAACTTATGAATCTTCTCTGCAGATGAGCAGTCTCCTCCTTGCATTCTTTCAATTATGTTGCAGTATGCACTTCTGGCCTCCTGAAGGCCCCAAACAAGTGATGTAGATACCTTTGGGTGATCATCAACTGCCCCGTAGCAGGAGCTGATTCTAGGAGCTCTTTACTCTGCCATCATCTTACTGTTTGCCTCAAGAGCCAACTTTTCATTCTGTTGATTTCCTCTTTTGTCTATTTTTACTACCCATTTTATTTATACCTGATCTAATCTAATGTTTCATTTCTTCTGCTTGCTTTTGGGATAGTTAACAGCTTTTTGCCTACTTCCTCCAGATGTGCAGTTAGCTCTTTATTTTTAGCTCTTCTTTTTAAAAGTAAGCCCTGAAGGCTAAAAGTTTCATTCTTAGTACTGCCAGGAATTTTTTAGTAGGTACAGGGGATTGAACCAAGGTCACCATAAATTGGAAGCAGATGCTCAAAAACTTGGTCTACATCTGCTCCATGACCATAAGTTTTTATATGTTGTGTCTTTGTTTTCATTCACATTGATATTTACTGATTTTACTTGCAATTTCTTCTTTGAATCACTGAATATTTAAGAGTGTATTGTTTAATCTACATATATTTATGAATTTTCCATTTTTCTACTTGTTACTAATTTTCAACTTAATACCATTGTGATCAGAGTGCTTTCTTTAAATGCAATCTTTTAAAATTTTTTGAGATCTGACTTATGTCCACATAAAATTTCTACCCTGGAGAAAGGTCAATGAGAACTTAAGAAGAATGTATATCATGTTGTTTTGGGGTATAATGTTCTATAAATGTATGGTCTATTTCATTTATCATATTATTCAAACTCTCTGTTTCTTTACTTATCCTCTGACCAGATGTTCTATCCAATGCTGAGAGTAGTGTGTTGAAGGTTCCAATATTTTTTGTAGAGACATCAATTCCTCCCTCCCATTTTGCCAGTTTTTGCCTCAAGTATTTTGGGGTACCTAAGTTAGGTGCATAAGTATTTATTATTTTTATTTCATCTTGATGACTTTTCTCATTTATTAGTATATAGTGACCTTCCTTATCCCTTATAACAGTTTTGCATTTAAAATCTATTTTGTCTGATATTAGTATTACCACAGATCTTTTTTGATTACTATTTGCATGGAATAGCTTTTTGCAACATTTCCCTTCCAGCCTGATTGTGTCCTTGCAAGTAAAGTGAGAATCAGATGTCTGGGAAAATGGAATAGAGGTAGGTAGGCAGGGCCCAACTCTCTCACAGAAAAAAGCAGAGAAATGGTGAAGACCTGTCCAAGGAGTTGCTTTGGATGCATATAGAACCAGAAGTGTTCTGCATCATCCAGAAGGGAATGGGACAGATAAAGAAGCCCAAGGAAAACCATAAGTTGCTCACACTTGTGGCTGGAAACAGCACCTATGCCCCACCTTCAGGGCATGTGGTCTTAATGGAGCCCCTGGCCGGCTGCTGCCAAAAGAAAGGGAGGGAGTGTTCATTGGGAGGAAAACGAGCCTGACATAGAGTAGTTTCTTTGCCATGAATTTAGCCAGATAAGTACCCTTTGAGTTGTGGAAGGGATCCCAACCTGACAGGGAGAGAGGAAGGGGTATCTGCTCAGGCAGGCTGTCACTCCCAGACACCCAAGGAGAGAGAGGAATGAGATTAGATAGGGGGCCGAGATGGGCACCTAATCAGGAGGGCTCTAGCAGTCTGTTAGAAATCTATCCCACGTGAGAGAAATGGGGTAGATAGAGCCAGATAAGTTTTTGAAGCCTAGTTAACCTGTGGAGCCAGTTTAGTTCAGTGGAGTAATTCCTTCCTTTTGTTTATGAGGTTGTTGGTTTGATTCCCAGGTCTACTTAGAGAAGTGATCCAGCAAGTGATTCATCAAGTTATCAGGTAATGAGCTAATACCTTATAACAAGAAACCTAGAAATATTTTTATTTTGTTTTGTTTTAGGTTTTCTCGGATCTGTTATTTTTTGTTTTTTTAACATTTCCTTTATTCTTCCCCTTATTTTACTTGCTAATACCCAACAAATCACCTGCAGATGGCAGGCTGCAGGATGATTGATTGATGAACACTGGCAGCCAGAGAAGCTTCTTAGGGGCCTAAAAAGGAAGACTATTTTTTCTGGCTTCTTGTTGTCTCTGTGTTGTCCTGTTTGTTGCATTTCTCCATTTTTGTTTCCTTTTTTCTTTTAACTATTTTTTCATTGTACTTTATTTCTTCTATTTCCTCCATTTTACTATCTTCTATTTTTTTGTTTTTCTTTCATTTCAGGTTTTTAATTTGGCCTTCAATTTTTAAAATTCCCCTCTCATTTTTTCCTATCTTTTTCTTTTCCTCTCTTTTCATCATTTCAGCCTTCTAATTCATTCTATATATTTTTCTCTATTTTGTTTCTTGTTTAATTATTCCAACATTTTATTGTTACCCTTTTGTACTTATGACTTTTTTATATTAATTTTATTATTTTATTTTTATTTTAGTTTTTAATTTTTAAAAAATACTTAGATGACACAAATGTTACACAAAAAATATAGGGATTCCCATATGCCCCACCTCCTTCACGTACCACAACTTCCCACATAAACATCCTTCATTCGTGTGTCACATTAATTGCCAATGATAACATAACCTGGGGTTTTGCCATTAAGGATGGACCATAGTTCACATTGTAGAACTCACTCCCTCCCACAGAGTTCTGCATGTTATATGATGATATAAAATGGCTTATATCTGTCATTGCAATGTCACTCAGGACAATTCCCAAGTCCTGAAAAAGCCCCTGTACTACAACTGCTTTTCCCTCTCCCAGTCCCCAGAGCCTCCAGTGGCCATTGGCTCCATATCAATGTTGTAATTTCTTCCATTGCCTGAATCACAATATGTCTATAGCAGAATACCAGTAATTCCACTCTAGTCCATAGCTCTTACCCCCATCCTGAGGAGTATAGGGTGTTGATGTACACTTAACCTCCAATGAAAGGGGGTTTATATCCCATGGGGAAGATACATGGGATTATCCTGCCTGCAGCTGGATACTCTCTTCATTCCCTGGGATGGCTGTTGTCCATCATTATCTCCCTGCCAGTCCTGGGTGAGTCCAATGAGCTGTAGAGTAGGAGTTGCTGTTCCACCAAGATTCTGGATCCAACTGGCACATGGACAGCCTAAAGACTCAAGTTTCTGGACATACACCTACAAACTCCAGCACCAAGTATAGGTTTGAATAGAAGGGACAGATGAGTTATGTGCAGGGAAGACATAGTTGAGTCCAACTCTGTCAGTCTCAGGAGCACAAACTCCAAAGTAGGGCCCTCTGGCAAGGCACAAAACTTCAGAGTAATCCACCCTGACATAGGACCTGGGTGTCTCCAGAGTCCTCCAGAGCCACACTATTAGGGTTGATATTCACTTTGGAATTTTATGAGAGCATATTTTAATGGCTTCATCTTTAAAGAGCTTTGGATCATGGAAGGGTTATGACTGGGGTGGAGGAGAACCTTTGGTGTGGGGTATCAGGGATGGGGGATGCATGAGAGGAAATTCACCTGAGCATAAATATAAGGTATATAAAAATGTTCAAATGTTCGTGGGGCATTGTCACAGTGGGTGGAGAATCACTCAGTAAATGAGAGAATAGTGAACTCCCATTGAGGAGAGTTCTGCCACATTCTCTAAGAGAGCAGCAGCAGCCCCCCAGTGCAGGGACAGTGACTGGTGAAGGAAGATGATCCACTGATTGGCCCTTCATATTGATGACTAGCCTTATGAGTCTTTGCTCTTGAAATTGAAACAGCCTATTGTTATGGGTGCCTAAATGTTACCTCCTGAGGGTCTCTCTGTTGCTCAAATGTGTCCTCTCTCTAAGTGAAACTCAGCATATAAATGTATTGCCTTCCCACCAGTATGGGACATGAGTCCCAGGGATGAGCCTTCCTGGCACTGAGGGATTACTACCAAGTGCCAACTGGCAATGCCACTGGAATAAGACCTTGCCCAAAAGGGGGAAGGGTAATACAAATGAGTTTGTATGGCTAAGAGACTTCAAACTGCATCAGGAAATCTTTCCAGAGTTTATGGTTATGCAAATCTCAGCAGAATCTCATTGGCTGCCACAGTAAATATTTCCACAACAAGTGGGGCTCCTGAAGGCTCAGTGGACATCTAGACATTATAGGCAGGCAGACATCTCAGGTGTTGGGCACCCTTCACATGGGCCTAACTCAGCTGTGGTCTCCATATGCATGTCTTTTCTGCCCTTTCTATTTGAACCTATAATTAATACTAGAGTTGATAGGTTTATGTCCATGAGACATAAATCTTTCGGTGCTTCATGTGCCAGTTGAGCCCTGAATCTCAACAGGGTTGCATAATCTGCTCTCCAATTCATTGGATTAACAACAAACACCCCAAGGAACAGAGACTGTCTGCAACTGCAAGCAAGATAGTCCATCTAACCCATGGTATTTAAGCCACCTCTCCATTAGAGTTGGAGTGGGCATCACCATCCTAGAATCCTCAAGAATGGAGATTGAAAGATGAACTAGAGTAGACTTATTGTTATTCTACTATAGACTTCTTGTTTTTTTAGCAATGGAAAATCTGTTATCATTGATGTGAAGGCAGTGGCCACTGGATGTTCTGATGTGAAGGAGAGGGAAATATAGGTGTAATATCATAACATTTTCAGGGCATTGGAATTGTCTTGAATGATGTTGCAATGAGAGGTACAGGTCATTAAATAGATTGTCATAACTTACAAAGTTGTGTGGGAGAGAGTGTAAACTATAATATAAACTATAATGCACACTTAGTGGCAATACTCCAATATTTGTACATCAATTGTAACAAATGTACCACACTAACAAATGATGTTGTCCATGTGGGAAAGTGTGGGAGGTATAGGGAATCCCCTATATTTTATATGTAACATTTAAAATCATCTAAGTATCTTTAAAAAATTTTAGTGTATAAGAAAATAAATTTAAAAAATGAAACTATCAAGTGAGTCTCTTGGGGAGTGTGTGTAGCTCATTGGATGAGCACCTGCTTCCCATATATGAGGTCCTTGTTCAATCTGCAGTACCTCTTTAAAAAAAAAAAAAAAAACTAAAAGTAAGTGAGTCTATTGTAGTCAACAAATAGATGGCTCATAATTTTTTTTCCCGTTCTGTCATTCTATGTCTTTTGATTGAAGAGTTCAATCCATTAATATTCAATGTTATTACTGTAAAGACGTTACTTACCTTGTCCATTTTATCCCTTGGCTTTCTGTTTTCATATCTATTTTCTGTCTTTTAAACCTTCCAGCTTTCCTTATTTATTATCTTCATTACTACACTATTCTCCAAGCTTCTGATCCTTGTCATTTCCTTTCAGACTGTAATATACCCTGCAGTATCTTTTGTAGAACCAGTCTCTTGGTAACAAACTTTGTTTTTATTTGTGAAGTCTTTAAACATTGTTCAAGGAAGTTTTACTGGACACAGAATTCTTGGCTGGCAGTTTCTTCTTTCAGTAACCTAAATATATTACACACACTTCTTCTTACCTCCATGGTTTCTGATGAGACATCAGAAATTAGACTTATTGAGGCTCCAATGTAAGTGATACATCTCTTTTTTCTTGCTTCTCTCAGAAACCTATCTTTATGTCTAGTATTTGACATTCTGAATAGTTTGTCTCAGAGTAATTCTATTCAGCTTTTTTCTGTTTAAATTCTCAAATATTGATATTCATGTTTTTCATATGGATTGGAAAATTTTCAGTCATTATTTCCTTAAAAATTCTTTATGTCCCTTTTCCATTCTCTTTTCCTTCTTGTATTTCTATAATGCATATGTTTGTTTGTTTCACATTATCATACAATTCCCTGAAACCCAAAACTCAATTTTTCCATTCTTTTCTCTTTCTGTTCTTCTGTCTTTTCCAGTACAAATGCTCTGTCATCTAATTCACTAATTCTGTCCTCAACCAAATCAATTATGGTATAATATGCCTTTAATGTATTTTTAATCTCATCTATTGTGTCTCTCATTCCCATAAATTCTGTACTTTTCTTTACAGGTTTTCAAATAATTCTTTATGCTGACAAAGTGTCTTCTTAAAATCCTTCACTTCATTTGTCATATTTTCCTTCAGCTTCCTGAATTGATTAAGGAGATTTGCGTGAACATCATTGATTAGTTGTCTTTACTCCTGTGTCTCATCTGGATTCTTGGTTTGTTCCTTTTCTTGGACATATCTTTCTGTTTCTTAGTGTTTCTTGTTATTTTTTGTTGATATCTAGGCTTCTGATTCTGCTGGTGATTTTACTCTTTCATCAATTTCTTTCTCTTGCCTATTGTTTAGATTTTGTTTTCTGTGTTCTTTTTTCACAATTCAATGAGATTTTATTGATCCTATACCAGTGAACCCACTGCCACAACCAAAACATGTAACTTCTCTGTCACTGAACAACCTGATTCCTCAAGCCTCTTTGTAATACATGCCACCCTCAACCACTGGCCCCAAACATTATAGATAAGTTTGCAATTCCTAAATTTTTATATGACATCATACAGTATGTACTTCACTGTATCAGGATTATTTTCACTTGGAATAATGATTTTGAGGCTCATCCATGCTCTGTCATGTATCAGTACTTCATTCTTTTTATTTCTGAGGAGTATTTTGTGTGGGTATACCACATTTTATTTATTCCCTGAAAGATATTTAGGTTGTTTCTGTGTTTTCTTCTTGTGAATAAAGTTGTTATGAACAGTCATCTCTGCATAGACATGTTTTCATTTCTTACCTAAAGTGAGATGCTTGGTTATGTGATGGGTGTATATTTAATTATTAAAGTGATTGTCATTTTATACTACCAGCATAAAGGTTTGAGAGCTCAAGTTCCTTCACATCCTGTAATTCTGAGTCATTATTTATCAGCATCCTAATAATATATAATCAACACTCAATGTGATTTTAATTTGCTTTTTCATTATAGCCAATGATGCTGAGCACCTTTTCACATCTCCATTGCCCATTCTTTTGTGAAATGTCTGTTCAAATCTTTTGTTCATTTTTAATTTGGGCACTATCTCTTCTTATATTTGAATTGCATCTTCATATATATTGTGGGTACAATTCTTATGGTTTTTACATTTATTTCAGGTATTTTCTTCAATTTTATAGTTTGTCTTTTGATTTCATTGATTTTGTCTTCTGAAGATCAAACATTTTAATTCTGATAAAATCAATTTTATCAATTTTTTCTTTTATGTTTTATGCTTTCTGTGTAATAGCTAAGAAAATTTTCCTATCCAACAATACAAAAAGGTTTTATCATTTGTTGTCTTCTTGATGTTTTATACGTTTAACTTTTATATTTGGGCCTCTACTGCATTTCAAGTTAATCTTTGTGTTTTGGGTGAAGTAAAGGTTGCTGTTAATTTTTCCATAAGGATATATATTTGTTTCAGCAACATTATGAAATGATGTTTCTTTCCCCAGTAACTCACTTTCAAAGCTTTTTTGAAAATCAATTTACCATACAGATGTAAATTTATTTCTGAACTATTGATCTATATGTCTACTCTTTCACAAAAACCATATTGTGTTTTTATTAATTTAACTCTATAGTAAATCTTGAACTCAGGTCATATATATCCTCTAAATTTGTTTTACTTTTTAAATTTTTTTTAAACATTGTAGGTCATTTGTATTTCCACATAAATTTTAGACTCAGCTTAAATATCATACCTATTTCTACCAAAAATCCTGCCAGAATTTACATTGGGATTACAGTGAATCTATAGATCAACTTGGAAGGAATTAATATTTGAACACTATTGAGTATTCCAATCCATAAAATGAGATGCTTTCCTTTTTTTTTTTAATCTTTGCTTTCAGCAAAATTCTGTGTTTTTTTTTTGACAGCTTACATTTCTTTTAAAAACACTTTACTATTTTAGTAAATGACGAAATGAATGACAAATGAAAATTTTGTTCAAGAGAAAAAATATTCAGGTAAATGAAAATTGAGACTATTTGACATTTACAAGTTTACAGATCCTTTCTAAGAATATCTAAAGGAAGTACTTCAGGAAAAATAAACAAGATCCTTAGAGGAAGGTCTGAGATGAAATAAGAAATGATGAGCAATGAAAGTGTTAAATACAGTAGTAAATGCAAACAAATGTTGAATGTTAAAAATCATAATAATATCTTAGAGAATTAAAAAAATAAAGATAAACTATACAACAATCATGGGAAGTTTTTATGAGGCAGGCCTGGTGATGGAATGTATCAGTTCTCTGTCACCTTATTATGACTAATAATAAGGAAGACTTGAAAATGTAGCTTAAGACTGCATCCAAAAAGAATAGAAAATGGATTTTCAATGAAAAAGCCACAGCCTCTACCACAGTATATAAGCAAGGATAAGGGTTATTGTGTCCAGATCCTTGAATTACACCAGAAGAGAAGAAAGATATTTATTAACATTGGCCTTTGTCAAGATAAATATGCAGCTTAAAACCTCTAGAGAGAAACAGAAACCATAGAAGTAAATATGATTTACAAAAGAAAAAATAGAATGAAACCAAACACTCAAATTGAATTAATTAAGGAAGAAGAAAAAACAAGAAAGATTGAGGTGCATAAAGATCACTAAATGAAATGATAGCGATATAAACAAATCTGTTAGTAATTACAATAATTATTGTAATTAATTAATTTCAATTTAAACTGTCCCAATTTTAAAAGGAAGAAAATTGCAAACTGTGCTTTTTCTATCCAGCTATGTCTTGTTTATAGGCAATATGTTTAAAATATAATAAAAAGGATGTATGAAAGCAAAAAAACAAATTTATATGCTAAGGAAATACCAAACAAAGAAAAGCATGCATAATTCCACTAACACCAAATAATTTGTTTATAAACCAGGAACATTACGAGAAAAAGGTCAATTCAAAATGATAAAAAGTTCTGTACACACAGAAGGGTTAAAAATTCCAAAATTACATGGAACTGTCACCTCAATCAGTTTAATGCAAAAGTAATAGGAATACAAGGAGATAAATAAAAAATCTACAATCAGTGCAATGTTTCTAATAAGGCTCCCCATTAATGAATAAATGAAACAGGTAATTTGTAACAATGCACCCCAAATGGAAGTGCAAATGTGTTCTTAAAAGTCATAGGCCAAAAGACACCTTAAAAAATACCAACCAAATACACCCCATAAAAAATTTCTGAAGATCTCTCCATTCTCATGTGTTTATCATCATTATTATGCTCACCAATAATCACAACATTTTAATATGCTCAAGCAGGCAAGGAAGTACAATTATACTCTTTGGATTAGGATAAGTACCACAAAGTACTGTAACAAACAAGTCTCATAAATCTCAGTTTGTGAAACAAAATAAAAGTGAATTTCTTACTTATGCCACCATCCCCTTGATGAATTCCTTCCACCTAGTGGCTCCACCATCCCCTAGGGCCTTGATAGCTCTTGCTGGATCTTCTGCATCCACCCAGATTTGCTGAGAAAGGAAAGAGTGGAGAATAACCAGTGGTTTGGATGATCCAGGCTTTGAAATTATGTACATAAAGTCTGCAGGATTCTGTCATTGCAAGGGAGACTGAAAATGATCATCTGACACTGTGCCCAGGAGTTAGAGGAAAGGGTTTTAGGAAACATAAATGAACACCCCATATCCCACCATCCCACTCATCATGGAGCACATGATTCTATCCTACTCTTGAAAAATGCTTCTGGTCTGTATTATCAGCTGTAAGATAAGATTGTATGATTCCTTTCTTAAACTCTTAACTTCTTTTCACTCTGTCTTGGATGCTTTCTGGAACTCCTCCCTGAAGAAACTAAAATACAATAGGAGGACAAGAAGGTAAAAACTTGCTCTTTAAAAATTAAGGCATCATCTGCATACAGTAAAATACATCCATTTTAATGGACAGTTCTGCAAGTTTTAAAAAATACATATAGTTGTGTAACCAGCACCACAACCAAGCTACAGGAGAATTGCATTACTGAAAAAACCCTTTCCCTTTGGTAGTCAACACCTCCCCCACACCCAGGTGCTGACAAGTTGTCTATTTTTTGTCCCTTTAATTTTGCCTTTTCCAGAAGGTCATATAAATGGAATTTCACAGTGTGTAGCCTTTTGATTCTGCCTGCATTCACTCAGCTTAGTGCCCTTGAGGCTCATCCACATCATTTTGCATCAGTAATTTGTTCTCTTTCTTTGCTGAATTATACTCCAGTATGCATGGCACCAAAAGTTCAATCCATGAAAGGAAAAATCAACAAATTGGACCTCAAAATGAAGAACTTCTCTTGTTTGAAAGCCATTGTTCAGAGATTAAAAAGACAAATCACTCACTAGGAGAAAATATTTGTAAATAACATACCTTTTAAAAGAGTGTGTCCAGAACATATAAAGAGCTCTTGAAGCATAATGATAATAAAAAGAAATTTAAAGGACCAAAAATCTGAAAAAGTACTGAATCAAAGAAGATATATGGATAGAAGTAAGCACATCAAAGTATGCTTAACATCATTGGTCATCAGGGAAATGAAAATCAAAACCACAATGAGGTACCAATAGGTACCTACTAGAATGGCTCAAGTTTTGATAATGACTCAAAAGTATGGAAAGTAATGGAACACTCATCCATTACTGATGGTAATTCAAAATAGTGCAGCCACTTTGGAAAACAGTAGTTGATTTCTTTAAAGTTCAACGTACTTAGCACACACTGCAGAAATTCTACTCCTAGCTATTTATCCAAATGAAACCTGTAGATGACTGCTTATAGCAGGTTTAATCGCCATGAACTACAAACAACCCAAATGCTCCCCTACTGGGGAATTGACAAAGAAAAGCTAAAAAGGAAATAGCTTTTTCAATGCTAAATTAGGCAATTTATGGGCATATGTGAAGAGCTCCAAAGTTTGGTAATGCATAAATCTACTTTATCTTGGTTGTATCTAACAGTATAACAATATACTGTTATCTTGGTTCTACTCTATTATTTTAGATAGTTTCATTTGTTGTTTGGTTTTCATTTTCTCATTCCAATGAAGTATAGTCCTCTGCAAGTAAACTGGAAAGAGAGGAGAGCTCCTGTCTCTCAAATATATGGGATTGAAGTATCTATTAGAACAAAATTCACTTTGAGAGATTACTCCAAATAAGACAGTTGTTGGGGTTCCACATTTCAGCTATGACCTGGAGTTAGTGAATGCTGCATGCAGTGCTGCTTCCACAGCTCACAACTCACACAGATCTCACTCATCCCCCCAGTGCACAGCCATTTCCCAAATATTGGGCAAAAAGTGCATCCACTGTACTTCAGTAAAATAGACCCATGAATATTTTTAAACAATCATTTATGCAAATCATTTGGACTTGCAATATGCATAGGCATGAATTCAGGGGAAGTTGGAGGATGGTGTATTCCTCTAAATTCCTGGCTATGGTATGTAAAAGAATTTAAGAACATGCTGGCTTAGTTAGGTCAGTAGTTTATTGGGGAAATGGGAGAAGAGTACAGAAATGGGAGAAAATATCAGATTATGCATCCTGAGATGTAGGTGTGAGCTCCTTCAGGCAGAGAAAGTGAGAGATTTGGCTTGTGGGGTTACCTTTCCATCTATTAATTATTCCTCCCCTTGCTAACATTTGGGGGAGGGTCCCCAGCCTTATGTTTTTCTGATTGATTATCCCACCAGTCTATTCCTCAGTGTGCCCAATGGTGAGACCACTTGAGGGTATCTGGAGCTTTCTCTTGACCCCAAATGAGATCTTATTTCAAAAGGGGTTCTCATGGTAGCCTTCTTGGTCCCTCAGGGGATCTTAGTGGTTTATTTAACAGCTCTTTTTGAATTTCTTGTTCAATTTTTTCTAAATCTAAGTTTTCCCTTTTTTATGTTATCAAAAGAGGGGTCAGGGAGCCACTAATGTGGTATAGAATAGATTGAAGGTGACTGGGAAAGAAATGGGAGACAAGGCTTGTCTTTCTTCACTTTCTTGGCTGGTCATCAGATGATACTTTTTGGCAAACCTTTCCAGTGTGATGAATCCCTCAATTTCCATTGATTTCTGAGATAGATTCAAAACCAAATTATGCTGTTTAAACTCCTTGAACAGAAACCATGGTCAGGCCTCTGTGGCACCCTCCCTGTTTCCTGGGAGGAATATGCCCTTTCCCCTCTCTGTTGGCTGTTTAGCTGCAAGTTTTATGAAGGTTTTTCACCTTGGTTGTGGGGGATGGGTGCAATTCCCAGATGTGAGGTCAAGAAATAAGTTTTCCCTTTGTCCCCTTAGACTCTCCATCCCCAGTTCTCTTTGATGATGTGTGTGGCACTCTCCTGTTCTGCAGGTTCCCAAAGCAGCTCCATGGGATATCTTCTATGCTTTCTCCTTATTTTGTGAGAGCTGCATCCTGTTTGAGCTACTCTTATGCCATCTTTCCAGAACTCACACCATTGATTCTAGTTGCTTGGGTTTTACTTTTGCCCAAAATTTTAATTTCTCTTAATTCCAGACCTTTGGGAAGACTTACATCACATACTAATTTTTACAAACCTCCTCAATGCTCATTTTTATATTTAATGGGGGCATGCCTCATCTTCAAGTTTATGAGGATTCTGTATACATGAACCCTTAATTAATATCTTTTGTCATAATATGGATTTTCTAATTTATCTCTAATCCATCAGTACTGAAGGACATATTGAGACAGATACTCTCCTGGGGCCCCTTTAATAGCAGATTATAATACAGTCCCAATATTTGTTAGGGACCATTTGTTACAGGACATGTTTAAACCTAAATTCTCACCATGTAGGAATGTTCCACATTTTTCAGCATATATGGGATGGATGATTAATCTTGCCCAATGAATCTCCTTCAGTAAATTTAAATTATTGCTTCAGGACCATTTACATAAATGTATGTACCACCAGGAAGGAAAATTAGCAACTCCACTTCATAAATGATAATCACATTAGAAAATAATGCAGGAGAAAAATCCTGTCCCATGATGATGAAACAAACAATATTAGCAATGTTATTATTGGTAATAATTCATGCAAAGGGAGGAGGGAGCATAAACTAAGAAAAAGCCAATTGGATACAGACCTACACCATTCTGTTGGCTTTTGTTGTTATTTTTCTGGGTGCTTTCATTGATTTGCAATCCAGAGGCTCTAATCCTCCAAATAAGCCATTATTTCAAACAAAGATGTCAAATGCTGAGGACCACATGCCTTCAATTTTGGCTAAATAAAAGCTCTGCAGTTCAAAGAACTTGCTGGCTTGTCTATCTCCAATTGTACTAACAGTTGGGGCAAAAAGTCCATTAGAATTGGACAAATTGGGGGAGCTGACTACAGGCTAATGCTAGAGCTCCAATCTCACTCACAAGTATTTTATTTACCAAACAACTTGACACATTATTAATAAAATGCTCCCAAATCTGCCCATATGGTTTAAAACATATTTGCAACAGAGTCCTTCTCATCACTTATTTAAGTGAAACTTTGGACTGTTGGGGACTTTTACTTTCAGCTATCATTAATTGGTTCTTTAATTGTGCTAATTGGGTCCTGGCTCTTTGGTCCAATTATAGCAGCATCAACTTTGCTAGCTCTGCACTCAAAAATCCCTTGATTTAATAAATATTTGCAAGTCAGAATCTTGGCCTAATGTGGCTTTCAAATTCTCCAAGTAATTATAAGTCCTGAGCTGAAGACCACAGGTCCCGTGTGTGCAGTCATTTGGGGTGGGGATGCAGGCACCTCCTGGGGTTGGGCCCCTGCACCAGCATTGGTCCATGCCTGCCCCTGCTCCTCCTTTCTCTGGCAGTTTCTCCTTCATGTCCCAAACTGTCAGTCTGCCTGGACATGCTCCAGGTGTGGCCTGGGCTTCAGCACCTGGAGCTCTATGAACAGAAGTGTCTGGAGGTGTTTGAAGGTCACTGGTAGTCCTGGGAGAAGAGGCAGAGGTAACATGTTCTCCTTCAAACCACCAAGACCTACATTCAGATAGTATTTCATGCTGCCACCTCAGACTAATGATAAATTTAATTTGGAACCAAACATTAATAAAATGGAGCCAGTCCTTTTGCCAGGAAGATTGCCATAAATGAAGTCAATTTTGTACAAAAATGCATTGCAACAGACCCAAATCATAATATGATTCATGGGAAATGCTGATGTACAGTAACTTCAAAATTTACTTTGATCTTAACACTTTGTAAAAGAGCATTCTTATAATATTAACCACAATCTTCATCCACCACCAAAATCATTATATTATACAGTCCCTCATTATTCTCTTTCTTCCTTTCAATTGAAACATTACAACCACTGACTACCCCTTTCAGTCACACTCACATTTATAAATCAGCAGTGTTAGTTATACTCAGTATAATGTATTACCATCAACTCTATTCATTTCCACATATTTAAGATAAACAATCTTAAAAATTCTACATTCCTTAAGCATCAGCTCCCGTTCTCCATCCATATTCTATTTCCTTTGGGAGTATAAAGGGGTATGGGATTTTTCTTTTTGGAGTAATGAAAATGATTGAAAATTGATGTGATGATAGCACAAATCTGTGTACATTTTGAATGAATATTACAAAGCATGGGACTGTATAACATAAAAAATCATTTTGTGGAAGATTTTGGTTAACTGAACAAATATGAGAACATTCTCTTATGAACTATAACAAGTATAGAATACTAATACAGCGTGTCTGTAACCAGGTGGATTGGGGGAAAATACACCTAATGTAAGATATTGGGTATATGTAGTAGTAATGTTTTGATGATTCTCTTTCATGGTTTGTAACAATTGTTTCTCAACATTGCAAGGTGTTGGTGGAGAGATAATGTATGGATGCCCTGTATGATGATATGCATTTTTGTTTTGTCAGGTCACAACTTTTATTATACCCTTATTGTTTATGTATGTTCACTTATGAAAGATAAGCTTTGATATAAAAAAGTTTTAAAAATTTCCTTTATTCCAAATCAATCAATGCCATTACAGAAATTCCATTACAAAAACATTATTCTTGTTGAACAGAATGTCTATTTGACATGTATTGCATAAATTGTCACAGCAATTTACCACAAAAAGGCAGAAAGTCCTAAACCACAAGCAGAAACTGAAATTTAATCCAACAGAATTAATTATTTATTGTAAAAATTTCAGGATTGTCAGATTTTGCTGTGATAAATCATGACAGAAAACTCCCAAAAAGTATACAATAGCTCATTATTCCCAGCCAACAGACATGAAGCTATTCTTTACATTTGAAAATGTTGGGGAAAAATACCAGAATTCAACCAACAAAATAAACGCACCACCCTCAGGAGGTGGAGGATGAGGTGGTGGAGGTGGTGATGGCAACAGCCAAAAATCTCCTCTGTTTGAAACTTACTCAGGTTGGGACAGAGAAATCAAAAGGGTGGATATTTCTGGGTGGAAAGTTTGTTCCATTAATGAGGGTTACTTGATATCCACTTGCCTTCCAGAATGCTTTGTGTTGCTTAGTTCTTTAGTAGACCAAGACCTAAAGTTCATTTCCCATTATTTGTTGGAAGAACAGTGCCAATCCTGTGCTGAAGCCACCCTAATGGCAGTGCCTTGCTGAGAAGGGCCATTTATTTGTCAGCCAAAGGGGTGCTAATGTGAAATACCAAAAATGGGTTGGTCTTTATAAAGGGTATTTATTTGGGGTAGAAGTCCACAGTTACCAGGCCAGAAAGCATAAGTTTCTTCTCTCACCAAATTCCATTGCCATGTGTTGGAGCAAGACAGCTACCAACGTTTGCTAGGGTTCAGGCTTCTTGGGTTCCTGTCTTCCCGGGGCTGCATTTCTCTCCAGGCTTAGCTCCTGTTTCCTTCACAAGGTCAGCTGTAGACAATCAGGTGAACGGCTCACTTCTCTTCTCCTGGGGCCTTCTATCAAACATCAAAACTGCTTCTCAAAAATGGCTTCCTCTGTCCTTTGCCTTGCCTTTTATATTTGATTCCCCCACCCACCAGAGGGTGGGGCTCTATGCCGTACTGACATGGCCTAGTCAATGCCCTAATAATAACTTAATCATGCCCAGATTAACAGATCAATTTACAGCCATGATCCAATTATATTTTTGGGATTCATAATTACATTTAATTGGTGAACAGCTACAGCCATCATAATAGATTTGTTGCAGCAATGAATAATTGATCAAAATATCTGTAATGGAATAAGTAGAAATCATCCACAGAGGAATGATTTTTACAAATTGGATATGAATAAAACCTTGCCTAATATCCAAGAAATGGAGATGACATTTTTAAAACTTAAGCACCTATGTGTTAATGTACCTTTTGAAGAAACTTAACAGATATGGATATCTTCATTGGAAAGTACTAGGTGGTTATAATATGTAAGGGCAGTCATTAAATGTTCAGTAGAACTTGCATACATGCTGAAGAACAAACTTATCTCTGCAATCCTACAAGAGGAGGAGAAAGAGATTTGACTTACTTCATACCTTCTTTTATTCAAGTGATGCTGAATTCTTATATTAGGACAATTACTGTATTTCAGTGTCTGATACAGAAGGAATGGCTCATGGCCAGCTATAAGTTCCTGGACAGATGCAACTATTTAAAGTGATCAGAAAAAGAGTCTCCCTTATTTTTGCTATTCTTGGGTGCCATATGGCCACTGGTAGAAGATTATCCAGTTATGTTTGAGTTCTCTGAAGTTTCCTTATTGTTCCTGTACCAACACCTGCATCTCACTGTTAGGCACATTGCCATTCAAATGCCCTCACCAGGGGGTGAAACAAACCACATAGTTTGCTATAAGTGAAAATATCCAATTGAGTGATGAAAATGACTTAAAATTCACATTGGTTTGGGACTGGTGATTCAGTTTACAACAAAGGATCACACCCTATTCCATAATGCATTATATATTGGGAAGAGCATGCCTTATATACAGAATGGCACTGTGAAATATTTTAAACAGACATAGAAAAGCTACAGCTCCACAATTAGAGGACTGCTGCCCTTCCTCAAGAAAGGATCCATCAGTGACCAAGGACTACTTTCAAGGAGAAACTTTTAATATTAAATTTGCAGCCAGAGAAGCACATGTGCCTCAAGCAGTTAGGTGCCCAACTACCACATGGGAGGTCCCAAGTTTGGTTTCTGGTGCCCCCTAAAAAGATGAGTAAGACAGCAAGCTGTTGCAATGGATTGGCATGGTAAGCTGATGCAACAAGATGACAAAGTGAGATGACACAATGAAGAGACACAATGAGGAAATACAATTATAGGCATAACAGGCAGAGAGCAGAGGTGGCTCAAGCAATTGGGTGCCTCCCTCCCACATGGGATTACCCAAGTTTGATTTCTGGTGACTCCTAAAAAGAAAAAAAGCACACAACAGACACAGAGAGCAGACAGCAAGGGCAAACAATGAAGGATGAGAAATAAATAAATAAAATAAATCTTTTTTAAAAACTGAAGCCAGAATTGTGGGAAAATGGCATTGGAATAGGCAGGCAGGGCTCAGCTCTCTCACAAAAGCAATAGATAAAGAGCCAAAAGCTGTTCAAGTGAACTGCTTTTGGTGTCAATAGACCAGGACAGTATTCACAATGCCCAGGAAGGTGAGGAAGAGAGAAAAAGCTCAAAACAACAAATGTGACCTGCCAGTAGATATGCCACATGACCCTGCAATACCACTACTGGGTATATTCCCAGAAGAACTGAGAGCAGTGACACAAACAGACATCTGCACACCTATGTTCATAGCAGCATTATTCATGATTGCCAAAAGTTGGAAATGACCCAGGTGTCCATCAACCAATGAATGAATAAGCAAAGTGTGGTGTATTCACACAATGGAATATTATGCAGCTGCAAGAAGAAATGAAGTCAAAGAGCATATGACAACATGAATGTACCTGGAGGACATTATGTTGAATGAAGCAAACCAGACACAAAAGGACAAATACTGTACAATTGCGTTACTATGAACTAGATATACTGTGTAACATATTTTAAGATTCCACTTATATAAACTGTAATAGAAATCAACCTATGAAAATGAAATTTGATTAGTGGTTATTTGGGGCTAGGGGAGGCATACTAAGGTGTGTGGAATTTTTATCTTTTGGGAATGAAATAACTTGAAAGTTTTTGAGTATAACGATTGAACAATATTGTGATTATACTAAAAGCCATTTATTATACACTTTAGATCATATGGTATGTGACTATATCTCGATAAAACTGCTAAATAAATAAATAATTGTGCAAGAATAACCAGAAATAGCAGCTATATACAACAGGAGAAACAGAGAGAGATTGAGAAGTCAAGAATTTTCCTGTTTTTTTTTTGTTGTTGTTAATTATTATTATTGAAATAATGAAAATACTTTAATAATGACTGAAGTGATGAATGCAGGAAAAAAATAATATGGGAAACATATTTGCTTCAACATATGGGTTACTTACCTGCTGAGACCAGGTTTTATATTGGATATTCCCTAGTGAACTTTTGAGTTCAGGCTGAAGGTAGTCAAAGCAGGGGCAGCCCCCTGCTGGGCTTCTGTGAACTCTACATCTATATGCACACTGAGCTGCTGGGTACACTGTTCTGGGTCTGCCAAGCTAACAAGTGACAGTGAGCTCCTGCCAGTCCACCTTCCTTGAGCCCCCCAAAATACACCAACAAACTGTGGATATCTTCTGACTGGACAGGGCAGAGGGTTGGTACCATAGAGGCAGGGAGGATTCTGGCTAAGTGGAGTCATGTGGGAAGTCACATACCAGCTTTGTTCTGCACTAGGAGATTTATCCTGTCATACCCCAGGGTGGGGATAAATCCCTGGGAACCAGGCCTAGTGTGGACCTGGGAGTCTGGGCCTGGGATCGAGGATCCCCAAGTACAGCTCCTTCTGTGGGACCGTCTTTCTGAACCGTCAATGTTCACTGTGCTGAGGATTCCACTTCACCGAATCTCAGTCTACTGGCATTGAATATACCAAATAAAATCTTACTTCTTACTGATTAGGCCACAGGGCAGGGCAGGTGTGGGGTGGGGCACATTTTCACCACCAAGCTGGGCCGGAGCTACCTGCACTGTGGCCCGCTGTCCTGCCCGGGGCTCTGGAAAACACATTTTCTGAGGAAATCATGCTTGAAACGCTTCCATCTTCATCTCGGAACCTGAACAGCCGCCCCAGGAAGGTCAAAGGCTTCATTCCCGTGGGACCCACGGAGGAGGTGCCCACGGCTCTAGGACTCCTCTGCCGGGTCTGCATGAGGGTGAGGAGGGACCTGCGTTGTGTCTTCTTCAAAGTGTTTTCTTTCCTAAATAGGGAGCGCAGAACTTTGAGTTTTTGCTCTGTTCCCATGTAGTTTATTCTCTACTTTCTCAGGTAATATTTTAAGAAACGTATTTTACCAAAGCATCCGTTCATTGATGGCTTTGCCAGCTCGAAATTGGGATGCTATAGGACTTTTTATGGATTCAGGACTCTTGCTGGAGACAATCCTGATAGAGAGTCAGAGAGAGGAAAAGCATCTACAATACCGATAGGGACAGGCAAAATATTGCAACCTTCCAGTGGGGAAGCTGGGGCAAGCCGGTCTTGACTGAGCCATATGATGAAAGGGAAAATGGTGCTCCTGTGTCCACGCTTTTATTAATTACTTTATATCGGTTAATTTTTCCTCCACCGCTTACGTAGTTGAAAAAAAATTGACAAATTTACAAGTACGGATAATACAACTTCCAGCATTACCTTTAAATATTAGTAACCGCAAAATTTAGAATACTTTTATTTTCCTGGCCTTAATAAAAGTGACCAAGTGAAGATTTTCTATTGCTTTGAAGTTTAGCTTGCTGACATGTCTTTTGTTGCAGCATTACTGTTACTGTTTAAAAATTATATAGATATAAATGATACTCACACAATATGAGAAGGTAGTAAATGTCCCTGAATTGTACACTTTAAATTGGTTAGTTTTTTGTTATGTGAATTTTACAAGTTATCTCACCTTCAATTTAGGATAAGTTTGCACAAAGTAAAATTTATGCATCAACAGAAATCAGTTTTTGAAGTTCAAAACACAAATGTGATTTTCAATACTTACTGTTGCATACTGCTGAAAAGTACTGAAGTTAAAATTTTTCCAGGACTTAAATTATCAATTTATTTAAAAAATTTTGTCAGGCTGTTTTTTGTAAATCACATGTATTCATTGAAAGTTAATTTCTCCTGTAGAAAATACAAAATCTGACTTAGTTTAATTTTGTATATTTCTTTGGAAAGGTGAAATTAGTATGTCTACAATTGCATCATTTCGTATATGCCTAATTTCTTTAATAATATCTGTGTTTTTAAATTGCCAAACAGTATATTCATATAGTAGAACAAGATACAATGAATAGAAATTTAAAAATCTCAATCTATTCCATTTCTTAAAACATGAAATTTCTGTTGTTGCTAGGAAAATATACTTTTCTTTTCAAATTTAAATTGAGTATGCACATATAATTCTGTTACTTCTTGAATAGAATTACACCACACAACTGTTTCAATTAATGTTGAAAAAAATTACTTTGTAATTTTAATCACAATTAATGACTGACTGATTAGCAGATCAACAATTTATTCAGTAATATAGATGACATGCAGACTTATGCAAGGAATGGTGGGATAATTATTTGCTGTTTAATTCTATGCAGTGGCAATACTTAAGCCAACAATCTGATATATCTTCCATTCAGTTGTAGTACATTTTTGTGTGGTTTGACCAACAAAAAAATATTATTACCACAATATCAAGCTTTTTTCTATTTTCTTTTTTATTTTTTTTAAAGAGCAGCTCAGTGATTTGAACATTGGTTAGTACAATAGAGAGAGCCTAAGGTACAAAATGGCCCTTAACACCAATGCTAGTACATGTTTACAACTAAGGACATTACTAATTTCTGTTACTTATCACTTTTCTTTAGAACATAAATCAAAGCCTTGAACTTGAACTTCAGATATGTATACAATACATATACAACCTTATGAAAAATACTTTTCATAAAAACATTACACTTTTAAAATATGGGAAACTGAGTATCTGTGCTGATTTGTATTTTGACTTAGAACAAGAAGAGAACAAGCAACTTGGGACATTTATACTGATAGTAAAGTACTTCAAGTTTACAATCTCTTCCTCTTCCTTTATATTTACCACAGAATGCAAGGTATCCTGAGAGGGCTCATTATAAGAAAAATGTCAGTCACAGCTTCAAGACCTTACATTGCAAGGAACTAAGGAGAAAACATATTGGAAGGTAAAACTTCATCTTTGCTTTGTTATGCAAAAAGTTTCAATGAGTTTATTTTAAATATATCTATATTTATAGTAAATATATATATTTGCAGCTTTCAGGTAAAGTCTAGCACTTTGATTATACAAAGTCTATGAGAAGAGGTCAGTAGAGATCACCTCATCTTAAGTCCTGACATCATCCATTCAGGTCCCTGGCACAATCCCTCACTGATAAGAGCACAGCATACCTGGATATGCCATTGGTGATCCTTAATGAAAGCTAGTTTTAAAAACTGGGAGATTTGTGCTCCAGTCATACATTCTTCAACATCTTATTAGCAAAAATCAGCAAACCACGTTTTCTTAGGTCCTGATGCACTATCTCTTCTACATTACTTCCTATTCTAGGGAAAGTATATACAACTTCTTTCATAGAAATTTGGCAAAGGATGGTAGTTTTTCCTGCATTATCCAACACAGCAATGATAGTTTTCTGTTCCTGGTGATTGAACAACCATATCTTGGTGTAGAGAATTCCCATTCTGGGACAGCAGAACCCCCTCCAGCCACCTGGTTCACCTGGACTGCCCCAGTTCAGGCTAAGGGGGAGGAGAGTGATGCACTAGAGCCTCTGTCACTGCTCCTGCTGCTCCTGCACTTGCAGGTGGCCTGGCCCATATCCCAGGAACCAGAGGGAGGCCTAAACCCAAACTGACCTGCAACTCTTGGGACCCTGCCCTGCCACCATGGCACTTGCCTGATTCATGGGCAGCACTACTGCATTGTCTGGCATCAGCCTGGTGGTCCACCATCCTCCCCAAGTTCCTTAAGTGTGGCTGCTGTTGTGGATACCAAGAGGGAGGGATGTAATATTTGAAATGGACATAAAACATTTTCAAATTCTTTAATTTTCTCTTTTTCTATTTTCAATTTGAAAAATATATTCATATACCTAGTTAAATTTTATATTAATGAAATAAACTGAAGTGCATAAGCCTAATTACCATCCACCCTGTATATTTTGAGATTTTTTTTTATTGTTGAGAGCTATTAACTAAATTTTCTTGATCCTGTATTTCATGTCACACTAATAAGTTGCATAAATATTTGTAATCTTTTTTCAGTGAGAAGCTTTTGATGTCAGCAGAGTATATTTCTTCATTTGATACCACATACATATTAGGTCTGTCTGATATTACATAAACAATCAATTAATGTTGACTTGAGTATGAAGTAGCCTGATTACATTGGCTCCCCTCCCAGCTTGACCCACATAGAAAAGTTCCAGCTTTTCATAACCCCCAGCACTTCTCCACCTTACAAATTGCTGCTATCATCAAGTTATTACCTTATGCTCCCATATTCAATAATACCTCCCAAGAGATTCCTGAATGGAAAAGAGATAGAGTAGAAGATCCCCTGAAAGACATATACATAGACTAACAAAAGCAAAGTACCAAAACTCTGAACTAAGGGCTGAGCCACCTCTTGAAGCCATATAGAGTGAGCCTAAGAAATTCTGGAGGAGCATGACCCTGGCTTGAAGGGAGTTTATATAACACATGTCCTTCTTCATGGCTTTCAACCTGGGTCAAAGGGCAGTCAGTCTCCACAACATGCAGCAGGGAAAGTAGTTCCTGTGAGAAAATGGAACAAAACTATCTTGCTGTTTCCACAAAAAACACACAAAAAACATAGGGCTATTAATATAATAATGACCCATATCCTCCTTAATAATGTCCAGAATCATAAAACATCAATTGTTTTCACAACTTTGGTTGAAGTGCATTTAAGTAGATTTGTCCTGAATACTTCAGTACCATGGTAGTGGCATTGGTGTTTTTTAAATCATTTAATTTGAAATATCATATGTACAAAAATTTCAAGAAAAGTGGGTTTAGCTCAGTGGTTGAGCTCCTGCTTCCCATGTACAAGGTCTTGGTTTCAATCCCTTGTCTTCCTAAAAAAAAATTGCAAGAGCAGGTACAAAGAACTCATGATCCCTTCACTAAGATTCTCCAGTTTGTTCCCCAGTTGTTTTAATTTTACCACATTTGCCCACTAACAAACATTTCATAAAAATAATTCCATGTATATATCTTGCTCTCTTAGGAAATCCCAAATCAGGAAATCATCTTTCCTTCAATTCTGTACTCCCAATCACTGCCCTCTTCAACTTTAGTCCATTGTCCCAAACTCTCAAAAATATCTATTTTTCCAGTCAAATTTTTCCAGTCGAGTTTAATATGGAACGTCCCCTGAGAGATTCTTTCATTTTCACAACTTTGACATATTTAAGGAGCACAAATGACCCCAACTTAGGTCTTCCCAGTGTCTCCTCTTGAGATTTAGGCTCTATGTTCAACCCATTAGGAGAGTTAGGAGTGAAGTCCATCAGGAGAGATAGGACATCCACTTGCTTCACACACTGGTGATGTGATCTTGATAACCCAATGAAATTTCTGTCAGGTTCCACCACATGCAAAAAAATGTTTTCACTTTATAATGAATGACATTTTATGAGGACATGTTCTGATATCAATAACATAGTTACCATCCATCTTCCACCCATCAAACTCTCATCTGAATCAACCAATGCTCTGATGGTTGTCAAATGATGACTTTTTCCCCCATTATCATCACTGCTCCTATGTTACTTATTTGCCTACAAAGGATTCCTTGACTCCTGTTTATTTGTTATAATGCTACAGATTGATGTATTCAATTTTTTTCTCTATGTTTTCATCTGTTTTCATTATTTATTTTAATGTACAAATTCTCCCAGATTGCATTAGCTAGATTCCCTTAAGTTGATTCAGTGATGCCCCAAGTATACCATCTGTACTTTCCTAGGTGGAATTCAGGGAAAAGGGGTTAAATTATTCCTGGATTCATTTTCCAAATTACATGCCATGTCACTGATCCCATTTTTTTCAAGTCTCTAGGCATCCATGATTCAATATTTAAAATTCACCAATACCCTACTAAATTTTGTATTACTGTACTCTTTTGTCTTTATATCAATGCATCCTAGACCTAGAGGCCTGTCTTGGACATAAATATCTCATCGTGCCATTCTTTCACTTTGTTGAGGCTTTCCCACCATCCTTAGAACAAGGACCAGAGGGCTTACAATGGCCTTCACAGCCTGAATACTTCTTTCTACTGCCCCCTGCTGTCCAGTTGAAACTAATTGCCTGCAGTTCATTTTGCTATCAGTTTCAGCAAAGAGAAGTCTGCTGTTGTTTGGGTTTTGTACATTTTCCCATTAAACCAGTTCATATTCCAAGCAAATATTGAAGGCTTTGTCTAGTTAAGTCTTTAAAGTTTCAGCTAGCACATGTTTCTTTCCAGAGGTTTATCTCAGCTGAACAAATGAAGACCTTCAAAACTAGGTACAAAGTTAACATTGTCCCTGAGAAAAGATGGTGTCATCTTAGGAGGGCAACTGCGGACAGCTCCCAGAACAAGGCGGATAGTGGACAGGGTCCTGCATGGGGGTCTGTGCTGTGAGCGTGTGGAGTGAGAAGCTTGGGACATCTATCTGAGCAGATCAATGGCATGGACTGAACCATAGAGATTCATAAGTTTTAAGCCTGCCTGTAGTGGTTAACACAGTCGACTGACCCCCACCCTTATGGGGAAAAAAGAAAGCCAGTTGGAAGCGTGACTCCTGTCCGGTAACTGGGTGACCTGGGCCCGTGGGAGGGGCTGTTTTCTGAGGAGGGAGCTCCGGTAAGAGAGCTTTATTTTCTGGGGATTTGGCTCCCTGAAGCACCCTGCAACTTAGACGAACAAAACAGCTGCAGTGAATCGGCACCCTAGGAGGGGAGGGGTTAATCTGCTGAGGGAGTTGATTTGACTAGCTGCCCAGGGATAAAGCCCAGGCCCCGAGGAGCTTGGGAAAGGAGCAATCTCCGAGAGAGAGAGTTCTGACAGAAAGTAGAGAGGGGATATTTTATCTGTCGATCTGACTGCCTGGACTCCTTCATAACATTGGGGAGCAGATAAGCCAGCTTGAAGCAGTGCCAGGCTGAGGGGAGAAGTGAATCTACAAAGTAAACCTCATTTACCTGCAGCCCGGTGACACAGAGGCTCTGATCCAGAACGGCGGAGTCTGCTGTTTTTAGCATTCTACACTGACAAACATCAGACTTTTGCATCCCTGGGGAATCCAGAAATTGGGAAGTGCTTGATTAGTTTCCACGAGCCCAACTAGGGACCCCTCCATGAGGGGGGTGGTCTAGAGAAGAACTTATTTTTGGTCCTGTATTATGCCAAAAATAAATAAATAAATAAATTAATTAATTAATTAAAAAATGGTCACTTTAATAAATGAAAAATAAATTCTCTGAGAGGATCCACGGGACCCCAGGGAATATTGATCTCCCTTACTTTGTATGACTGCTTGCCAGTGTGGTTGTTTGCTTTTTCTCAATTTGTTTTCTCTTGCTTTTCTTTCCTCTTTCCTCCCCCCTTTCTTCTTTATTTCATTTTTTTAAAATTAGGTGCTCCTAGCTTCTCTCTTCTTTGCTGTGCTTCTTCTTCAGTAATTTCCCATTCTCTCTATATATTGATTTTGTATTCCAAACTATCTCTTAACCCTCCCTCATCTTTCTGTCTTCTGCTTTCTCTTGTGGCTATTAAATATCACATATTTTCCTTATGCCCACAACTCAAGGGTGTCAATTTCTATTCCCTCTATTTTGTTTTTTTCTTTCTTTATTAATATTAACTCTTTCCTTTAGCCCTTTCTTAACTTTTTCTCTCCCTCCTCATAATTCTAGCCTTCTAAATCATTATATATATATGTATTCCTCTATTTGGTTTCCCAGTCCATTGTAAGTACACCACTGTCTTTCTTATTACTCAAAACTGCTTACATGAGTTAAATATGCACTTCATTAAGTCTTATTTGGCCCCTCTTCTAACTTTTATCAATATTACTATTATCCTTCTTCCTTTCTCACATCTTTTGATTCCTCCGGCTCAAATCTTTTGCCTTCAAGGGACCATAGAAAGAAGCAAGGAAATAAAATCGGAAGAAAAAGTAGCAAAGAGAAAACTTTACACACACACACAGAACCACCAGCTAAATAAAACTCTAGAGCAGAGAGAGAAGCTAATCAACTGAATAAATCCATCATGATAAAAGGATGACTAGAGGGCAAAAAAAAAATTACATACCACACTGAGAAACAGGAAAATATGGACCAATCCAATGACCAAACTAAAAACCATGAAGTGAAGCAGAACATTGAACAACTAATCAAAGCTTTCCAAACAAATATCATGGACCAACTTAAAGAAGTGAAGGAAGAGATTAAGAATATAAAGAAGACACTGGAAGAACATACTGAAGAAATTGCAAACATACACAAAAACATAATGGATATGATGGTGACCAATGGCACAATCCAAGAAATCAAAAAGAAGCTGGATTCACATAGCAGAAGATTTGAACAAGCAGAAGAAAGAATTAGTGATGTGGAAGACAATGCATCTGAAATCAAACAGATAGTAGAAAAAGTAGGCAAAAAGATAGAAAAAACATATGCTTTATGAGCATCCCAGAAGGAGAAGAGAAGGGAAAGGAAACAGAAGAAGTGTTGAAGGAAATAATGGCAGAAAACTTCCCAACCCTATTGATAATGATGGATGTGCAGATCCAGGAAGCAAAGTGCACCCCAAACAGTATAAATCCCAACAGGCCACTTTCAAGACATACACTTGTCAAAATGTTCAATGCTCAAGACAAAGAGAAAATACTCAAGGCAGCAAGAGAAAAGAGAACCATCACATACAAGGGAGCACAATAAAATTATGTGATGATTTCTCAGCTGAAACCATGGGGGCATGAAGACAGTGGTATGACATAGTCAAAATACTAAAAGAAAAAAACTTCCAGCCATTAATTCTCTACCCAGCAAAACTGGCATTCAAAAATGATGGAGAGTTTAAAATATTCATAGACAAACAGAAATTAAGAGAGTATGTCAATAAGAAACCTAGACTTAAAGAAACACTAAAGGAATTTCTACATGTTGAAAGGGTAAAAAAGGGAGAGAGAGTTGGAGGAGAGTTTAAAAGAAACTAACAAGACAAAAAAACAAAAAAAAAATGACATATGACATACATTAATCCAAAGAAAAATGGCTGAAGTAAGAAATTCATTATGAGTAATAATGCTGAATGTTAATGGACTAAATTCACCTATCAAGAGACACAGATTGGCAGAATAATTAAGGAAATATGATCCATCTATATGCTGTCTACAAGAAACCCACCTTCAACCCATGGATTCAAGGAGGCTTAAAGTGAATGGCTGGAAAACCATTTTACAAGCTAACAATAGCCAAAAATGGGCAGGAGTAGCTATTCTAATATCGGACAAAATAGACTTTAGATGCAAAACTATCATAAGAGACAGAGATGGACACTATATGTTAGTAAAAGGGGTAATCTCTCAAGAAGAGACAACAATCATAAACATTTATGCACCTAATCAGGGTGCCACAAAATACATGAAGCAAACCCTGGAAAAACTAAGTGAAGTAATAATTGCCTCTACCATTATAGCAGGGGAATTTATACACCATTAACATCATTAGACAGAACATCTAGACAGAGAATCACTAAAGAAACAAAGGCTTTCAACAATACATTACAGGACCTGAACTTAATAGACATATACAGAACACTACAACCAAATACAGCAGGATTTACATTCTTCTCAAGTGCACCTGGAAAACACCCCAAGGTAGACCACATGATAGGCCACAGAATAACTCTCATTGAATTCAGAAAGATTGAGATTATACAAAGTAATTTCTCTGAGAACAACGGAATGAAATTGGAAATCACTAAGTGCCAGAGAAACAGGTTAGGCACAGGGATATGGAAGTTAAACAACACAGTCTTAGACAAACAGTGGGTCAAGGAAGAAATCTCAAAAGAAATCAGCAACTACCTCGAAACTAATGAAAATGACAACACAACATATCAAAACCTATGGGATGCAGTGAAAGCATCCTGAGAGGGAAGCTCATAGCAATAAATTCATATATAAAAAAAGAAGAAAGAGCTAAAAGTGAAGACCTAACTGCACACTTGGAGGAATTGGAAAAACAACAAGAAACTAAACCAAAAGGAAGTAGAAAGAAGGAAATAAAGATTTGAGCAGAACTAAATGAAAAGGAGAATAAGAAAGCACTAGAAACAATAAACAAAACCAAAAGCTGGTTCTTCGAGAATATTAATAAAATTGACAAACCCTTAGCCAGACTAACAAAGAAAAAGAGAACAGATTCAAATACACAAAATAAGGAATGAGCAAGGGGATATCACTACTAACCCCACAGAAATAAAGAGTATCATAAGAGGATACTTTGGAAAATCATATGCTGACAAGTATGATAATTTAGAGGAAATGGACAAGATTCTAGAAACTCACAAACAGCCTACATTGAAGAAAGAAGAAATTGATGAAGTCAACAGTCCAATTACAATTAAAGAAATAGACTCAGTCATCAAAACCTCCCCACTAAAAAGGGCCCAGGACCAGATGGCTTCACAGCTGAATTCCACCAAACATTCCGGAAAGAGCTAACACTAATTCTGCTTAAGCTCTTCCAAAAAATAGAAGTAGAAGGAATATTGCCTAACTCATTCTATGATGCTGACATTACCCTAATACCAAACACAAACAAAGATATGACAAGAAAGGAAAATTGCAGACCAATTTCTCTAATGAACCCAGATACTAAAATCCTAAACAAAATTCTTGCAAATCGCATTCAACAACATATCAAAAGGCTTATACACCGTGAACAAGTAGGTTGTATCCCGGATATGCAAGGATGATTCAATATAAGAAAATCATTCAATGTAATACACCACATAAATTGACTGAAAAAAAAATCACATGATCATCTCTATAGATGCAGAAAAAGCATTCGACAAAATACAGCACTCTTTCCTGAAAAAATACTACAAAAGATAGGAATAGAAGGAAACTTTCTGAATATGATAAAGGGTATATATGAAAAACCCAAAGGCAACATAATTTTCAATGGTGAAATCTGAAAAGCCTTCCGTCTGAGATCGGGAACAAGACAAGAATGCCCTCTATCACCACTCCTAGTTAACATTGTCTTAGAAGTACTTGCCCAAGCACTGAGGCAAGAACAGGACATAAAAGGCATCCAGATTGGAAAGGAAGAAGTGAAAATTTCATTATTTGCAGACAACATGATCTTATACATAGAAAGCCCTTAGAAATCTACAACAAAGCTTCTAGAACTTATTAATGACTTCAGTAATGTTGCAGGCTACAAGATCAATGCTCAAAAATCAGTAGCATATCTGTACACCAATAACAAGCAATCTTAGGAGGAAATCAAGAAAAAAACACCATTTACAATAGTAACTTAAAGAATCAAATACTTAGGAATAAACTTAACTAAAGAATTAAAGGGCTTATATACAGAAAACTACATAACACTGTTAAAGGAAATCAAAGAAGACTTAAATAAATGGAAAAATATTCCCTGTTCATGGATAGGAAGACTAAACTTCATCAAGATGTCAATCCTACCCAAACTAATCAACACATTTAATGCAATCCCAATAAAAATCAACACTGTATTTTTTAAGTAACTGGAAAAACTAACCACAAAATATATTTGGAGAGGTAAGAGGCCCCAAATTGCCAAAGACATATTGAAAAAAAAAATGAAGTTGGAGGTATCACATTACCTGACTTTAAAACATACTACAAAGCTACAGTGATCAAAACCACATGGTATTGGCACAAGGATAGACCTACAGACCAATGGAACTGAATTGAGAGTTCTGAGATAGATCCTTGTATATACTGTCATCTGATATTTGACAAGGCCACCAAGCCCACTCAGTTGAGAGAGAATGGCCTCTTTAACAAGTGATGCTTGGAGAACTGGATATCCATATCCAAAAGAATGAGAGAACAATACGATTTCACAACTTATACAAAAATCAACTCCAGATGGATCAAAGATCTAAATATAAGAGCCAAAACTATAAAGACCTTGGAAGATAATATAGGGAACCATCTACAGGACCTTGTTGTAGGAAATGGTTTCATGAACTTCCCAGCCAAAGCACGAGCAGCAAGAAAAAAAAATAGATAAATGGAATTTCATCAAAATTTAAAACTTCTGCACCTCAAAGGATGTTATTAAGAAAATAAAAAGGCTGCCTACCCAATGGGAGAAAATATTTTGCAATCATATATCTGATAGGAGCCTAATATAGTGCATATATAAAGAAATCCTACATCTCAAAAATAAAAAGATAAACAACCCATTTAAAAAATGGGCAAGTGACCTGAAAAGAAACTTCTCCAAGGAAGAAATACAAATGGCTAAAAAGTACATGAAAAAATGCTCGACATCGCTAGCTATCAGGAAAATGAAAATCAAAGCCCCAATGAGATACCATCTTACACCCATCAGATTGGCAGCTATCAAAAAAACAGCAGAATATATGTATTGGGGAGGGTGTGAAGGAATAGGAACCCTCATCCACTGCTTGTGGGATTGTGGAATGGTCCAGCCACTGTGGAGGACAATTTGGTGATTCCTCAGAAACTAACAATAGATCTTCCATATGATCCAGCAATTCCACTACTGGGTATATACCCAGAAGAATTGAAAGCAAAGACACGAACAGATAAATGTACACCAATGTTTATAGTGGCATTGTTCACAATTGCCAAATGTTGGAATCAGCCCCGGTGTCCATCAACAGATGAATGGATAAGCAAAATATGGTACATACATACAATTGAATATTACTCAGCTGTTGGAAGGAATAAAGTGCTAGCACATGGAATAACATGGATGAATCTTGAAGACCTTATGTTGAGTGAAGCAAGCCAAGCATTGAAGGATGAACAGTTTATGACCTCATTGTTTTGATTGGATGAAAGTTAACAGCTTCTGAGAACCACTGACTGAAAGATAGGCTAACAAGGGAGAGAGAGAGAAGGGTAGGTTGCAAGCCATCACCCATATGGACATAAATTATGGTAAATTGAAAGAGTATAGTTACATATTGAAGTATAGGACAGGTGGGTAGAGATTTAACTGGGTTCAGTTGTGCAAGATAACAGGTGGGTAGATTAGGAAGAGCAGGTTAGAATACCCAGGGCATGTAACTATGAATCTTGTCATGCCATGAGCCAAGAAAGGAAGAGTCATATGCCCCAGGGGGTGGGAGGAAGGAACAGAAAATATCAAATGGGGTGTGTAGTGGTCATGGGAAATATTCTTCATTACCTTACATTAATGGACACAGGACATGGTAAATATCATCAAAAATTATTAAACTGTACAGTCTAAATTGTAAACTATACTGGAAACCATTGAAAATTTTTCGCCTCTATATTTTACTATGTGTATTATAGTTATAACAATGCTAACATCTTTAAAAAAAAATAAAGGTTTTAATATAGGGTGGGGAAGTGGGAGGGAAGTTGGGTATGTGGGAGTCTCTAGTATTCTGTGTATGACTTTGCTGTGACCTAAAACTTCTTTGAAAATTAAATTCAAATTTGGGAGACACTGGGCAATGAGAGGGGGAAGGTATCATGATACACTGGACATCATCTAATACAGTGGTAATAGTAAAAAAGAATAATTCCTTTTAAAAAAAGATTTTTTTTTGTTTTTTTCCCCATTTTTTCAAATGTCCCAATCTGCTGATTGTATTTTATTTTTAGTTTAGTTTCTTTTTTTTTTTTCTTCTGAGTTTCCTTGTACTTATCTCTTGCATTTCAAATTATCACTATTATTTCTTTTTCCTGTTTACTGTATTTGGTTATAATATGGGCTTCATATTCAAGGAAGGTTTACTTCACAGAAGTGTTACAAGGGGGACAGCAGAGGATCATTGGTGGGGGAAGTCTGGGACGGGGGATTCATGGGAGTAAGTCCATCTGAATATACATGAAAGATATATAAAATTGTTCAAATGATCAAGGGATGGGGCATGGTCATGGTGGGTAGACAATTACTCAGTAAATGAGGTAATCTGAATTCCCAGCCTGGAGAGCTCTGCTACATTCCCCAAGGGAGCTGCAACAGCCCCTGAGTGCGGAGGCAGTGTCTGGCAAAAGAGGATGGACCACTGATGGGTTCTTGTTATTGAGGACAAGCCTTATGAGTATTTGCTCTTCTAATTGAAACTTAGCCTACTCTTATGGGGTGCCTAATGGTTACCACCTGAGAGCCTCCTTGTTGCTCAAATGTGGCCTCTCTCTAAGACAAACTCAGCATTTGAATGCATTACCTTCCCCCCAACATGGGAAATGACTCCTGGGGATGAGCCTCCCTGGCAGCGAGGGATTAATACCAAGTGCAACTGGCAAAATGATTGGAAAAAGAACTTGAATAAAAGGGGGGAAAGGTAAAGAGAAATGAGTTCACGTGGCTAAGAGACTTCAAAGAGAGTCGGGAGGTCATCCCAGAGGTAATGCTTACACTCACCTCAGTAGGAGCTCATAGAACACCAAAGTGGATATCACCCCACACAGAGGGACCCCTGAGGGCTCTGGAGACAGCCCAGGTCCTACATAAGTGGGGATAGCCCGAGATTGATGCCAAATTACTGGGCTCTTCATTGGAATCTGTGCTCCTGAGAGTGAAAGAGTTGAACTCAAATAACTAATCCCTGCACATGGTCCATCAGTCCCTTCTTTTCAAACCTATATGTGATGCTGAAGTTGTTAGGTGTACTTCCAGAGACTGAAGCCTCTGGCCTACCTAAGTGCCAGCTGTGCCTGGAATCTCGGTGGAGCTGCAACTCCTACCCTACAGCTCAATGGACTCATCCAAGTAACCTGGCGAGGAGATGACGATGGTCAATGTCCATCCCAGGGAATGGAGATGGCCTGCAGCTGCAGGCAACATAATCCCATCCACTGTATCCATGGGATATAAGCCCCCTCTCACTTGGAGGTGGAGTGGACATCACCATCCCAGTCCCCTCTGAATTGGGGGAGGAGCTGTGGACTACAGTGGACTTCGTGGTGTTCTGTTGTAGACTTATTATGATTCAAGCAATGGAAGAAATTGTAACAGTGAGGTGGAGCCGGTGGCCACTGGACTTTTTGGGGGACAGGGAGGGGGGAGCAGTTGAAATACAGGGGCTTTTTTGGGACTTTGGGGGTTGTCCTGAGTGGCATGGTGGCGACAGATAAAGGCCATTTTCCATCAGAATATACCATGCAGAACTGTGTGGGAGAGAGTGTTGTCTATGATGTGAACTGTATTCTATGCTCGGTGGCAAGGCCCCAGGATGTGTATATCCATTGCGGATTTTGTGCCACACGGATGAGGAATGGTGGTGTGGGATGTTTTTGGAGGTGTGGGAGGTGGGGAACATGGGAATCTCTGTAATTTCTGAGTAATATTTAGGTAATCCAAGTACCTTTAAAAATATATAGATATATGTATAACAAATAACATTTATGTAAACAAATGCACATATTTGCAAATGTATTTGTATATCATTTTACAAATATTGGTATGTATTGTGAAAAATTTGATTTTTACTCACAATAAAAAAATAAAAAATTTAAAAAAATTATTAAAAAAAAAAAGTTAACATTGTCATTTTCACTTAAATTCTCTACTAAACCAAACTTAAATACCACAGGGCAGATAATTGATTGATTGATTGATTTGCCTGTATAATTCATTCACTTACACAGTCCTGACTCAAAGACATCATAAATTCCCTTAGGAATGTTGCAAAATGGCCAAACAGGAAAGAAAAACAATAAAAAATAGATGATTACCTAAAATTTATTTTTAAAATATGCCCTAAAATTATTTTTTAAAGAGCAAAGAATTTTTAAGAGTAAATATTACAAAAAAGGCAAGGTGTGTTTCTAGGAATTGGTCCATGTTGTCAAAGATATCTAATCTGTTGGCACACAATTCCTTGAAGTATACTTTTAAAACCCATTTTAGAAATGTCACCACATTCATTAATAACTTTAGTGAATAGATTATTCTTTCCTTTATTCTTTATCCATCTACCTATAGGATTTACAAGTTTGTTGAAGTTTTTGCAGAACCAAATTTTAGTTGTGTTGATTCTATGGTTTTTTCTGTTGTCTCATTCATCTCTTCTCTAATCTTTATTTCCTACCTTCTACCAGCTTTGTTTTTAGTTTGCTTTTCTTTGTGTATTTCCTGAAGATGTAAAATTATGTTATTGTTTGAGATGGTTATTCTTTTTTAGTATAGGTGCTTTTGGCTATAAATGTCTCTCTTATCAGAGTTTTCAGTGTGTCTTATAAGGTTTGATATGTGTATTCATTTCTGTTTATTTCAAAGTGTTTTCTAATTCCCTCATGATTTCATCTGTGAACCATTTGTTCATGTGTCTTTTTCAATTTCCACATATTTGTGAAACTTTCTGATTTCCCTTCTGTGATTGATTTCTAGTTTCATTCTCCTTTGATTATAGAAGATACTTATGGTTTCAGTGTTTATATGTATGTTGTGGGGTAACATATGGTCTTCTGGGAATAGTCCATGTGCCCTTGAAAAGAATATATTCTACTGGATCAAGTTGGCTTAGAATGTTGTTCAAGTCCTCTATATCCTTACTAATCATCTGTCTAGTTTTTCTATCCATTTATGGAAGTGGGAAGTTAAATTCTCCCCTTATTATGATAGATCTATTTCTCCCTCAAATCTGTCATTTTCCCTCTCTATATTTAACTGCTCTGCTGGTCTTTGTATATATGTTTATAAGTTTTATATTTTTTTGATATATTGACCCTTTTATGTATATATAAATGCTTCCTTGTCTTTTGTAACAATATTTGTTTTAATTGTGTCTGATATTACTCAAGTGAGCCTAATTTTCTTTTCATTATTATTTACATGCAGTACTTCAGTATTGTGGCCCATTTTTTCACTTTCTACCTCTCTGGGCCTTTAGATCTAAAGTGGGTCTCAGAAAGCAGGGGTAGCTCAGTGGTTGAGCACCTGCTTCCCATGTATGAGGTCCCAGGCTCAATCCATCTGTATTCTGGTGACCTTTATTCTAGCCTTTTACTCCATGATTTTGATCATATATTTAATTACTATTAGTGAGATCTCATAATATTTGTCCTTTTGTGTCTGGCTTGTTTCACACAACATAATGTCCTTGAGATTCATCCATGTTGTCAAATGGATTGAAAATTTATTTATTCTTACAACTGAATAATATGCCATCGCATGCATATTTGACATGTTTATCCATTCATCTGCTTATAGATAACTGGGTTGTTTTAATCTTTTGGCAATTGTGAATAATGCTGCTATGAACATTGGTGTGCAAAGATCCAGTTGAATCCCTGCTTTCAGTTCTTCTGAGTATATACCTAATAGTGGCATTGACAGATCATATGGCAGATCTATATTTAGCTTCCTTAGGAACCACCAGTCTTCCACAGCAGTTGCACCATTCTGCAATCCAAACAACAGTGAATGTGTTCCTATTTCTCCACATCTTCTCCAACACTTGTAATTTTCTGTGTTTGTTTTTTTTTAATAGTGGCCATTTGAATAGGTATGAAATACTACCACATTGTAGTTTTGATTTGTGTTTGCATAATAGCTAGTGATGTTGAACATTTTTTCATTTTTTTCCATTTGTAGTTCCTCTGGGAAAAATGTCTATTCAATTCTTTTGCTGATTTTTAATTGGATAGTTAGTCTTTTTATCATTGAGTTGTAAATTCTCTTTATATAACATGGATATTAAACCCTTTGCATTGGCAGGTTTCTGATTACTGAGTTAATACATACCTGTTGGTCTTTTGAGATCATCTATTTCTTCTTGAGTCAGTTTAGTCAATTTGTGTGTTTCTAGGGATTTGTCCATTTCATAAAAGTTATTTAATTTGTTATCATACAATGACTATTAATATGCTCTTATAATCCTTTTTATATCTGTAAGGTCAGCAGTAATATTCCACCTTTTCAATGCCAATGATTTTTATTTTTTGCATTCTCTCCTTATTTTTTTGTCATTCTATCTAATATTTGTCATAAGTTTGGGCATTTTGTGTTTTCATTTTCATTCATCTCTAGATATTTACAATTTCCTGGTGAATTCTTTGACCAATTGGGTCTTTAAGAGTGTAGTGTTTAAGTACCACATATTTGTGAATTTTCCAGTTCTCCTGTTATTGATTTTTAATTGCATTTCATTGTGGTCAGATAAAATACTTCATATGATTTCAATCTTTTTAAATTTATTGAGACTTGTTTTCTGATATAGTATGTAGCATATTTTGAGATATGATCCTTGTACACTTGAAAAGAATATGTACTCTGTTGTTTTCAAACATATTTGGGTTACATATTTCTTGCACACAAACACACTCTCTGTTAGGTCTAATTGTTATGTAATATTATTCCAACCCTCCACTACCTTTTGGCATTCAGATTGAATGTGCTAGCCAATATATCACTGCCTTTACATCAATGATAAGAGTTCTTCCATTGGTACAGGAATATTAAATCTATAGTACAATGATAAGAAGTCTCCTTCTGTCCATTGTTCATTCCAAGTCTTGAGGATTTGGGGATGGTGGTGGTCACTCTGCTTCTAATTGAAAAGTGTCTTATATAACATGGGGCTTATGGATGGAACTATCTTGCTTGTACCTGTAGACACACTCTGTTCCTAGCATGTGCAATGTCTATCAACATCTCCTTGTTAATTATCCTGGGTGAGTCCAATGAACTGGACCGTAGGTGTTGAATCTCTGCTGAAATTCCAGGCTCAAATGGCACATGGGCAGACCAGAGGATTAAGTCGCTTGAACATACAGCTATCAAGTAGAGTACTAACTATAGGTTCAAATAGAAGAGCAGAAGAGCCATGTGTAGGGAAACAATAAATGAGTACAATTTTGGAATTTTACACTGGGTAGCAAAAATTCCAAAGCATGGCCCATTGAGAAGGTGCTAATTCCTGAGCTGTCTTATTGTTTCTGAATGTCTCTAGAGCCCTCAGGAGTCCTGCTATTTGAAGCACTGTTTACTGTGGCAATCAATGAAATCCTGCTGAGACTTGCTTAAGCATAACATCTGGAAGGACCTCCAGACTCACTTTGAAATCTCTTAGCCATAAAAACTCATTTGTATTTACCATTTTCCCCCTTTTGGTCAAGGTATTTTTCCAGAAGCATTGGTAGTTGGTGCTTGGTAATAATCCCTCAGTCCCAGGAAGATCATCCCCAGGAGTCTTATCCCACACCAGGGGAAAGTAGTGCATTTATATCCTGAGTTTTGCTGAGAGATAGTCCACATTTAAGCAAAAAGTAGGCTTTCAGGAGGTAACTCTTAGGGAGTATATAATACTATGCTAAGTTTCAATTTCACAAGAAAGGCTTCATAAGTACAGTCATCAATATCAAGGACCTGCATAATGCTCTGTCTTCCTTCACTAGGTAGTACCCTTGCAACCAGAGGATTCTTACTTTCATATTAGAGGTTGTAGCAGAACTCCCCAGGGTGGGCATTCAATATTCTTTTATCTCCACCCACTGAGACAATGTCTCATGAATACTTGAACATATTCATATGCCTTAGGGGCATACCCCAGGTGAACCCCTTCCCATGCATTCCCCCTTCACTGACACCACACACCAGTGATCCTCTCCCACCACTGCTGTGACAGTTCTGTGATCCAAAGCCTCTCCAAAAATGATGCCAAGAAAATAACCAAATAAAATTAAAAAGAACACTTTTTAAAATAACCAATAAAATGCAAAAAAACTTTAAAAATTTGAAATTATTAAAAGAAAATTTTTAGACATTGTGTCTTTCATCACTGTAAGATCTGTTGTCTTGTATGTACAGTTATATTTTCTTCTATAAATTCCCCCATTGTTTTATTTTTTCATTTTGTCTTCAAAGAAGCTTTAGAATACAGAAAAGTCAAATAGAGAATACACGTGATTCCCATACATCCCTCACGCTGCCTCTTTCCCCACTTCCCTATTAATAACCTTTTATATGTGGATGGCACATTTGTTGCAGTTGATGTACAAACACTGAAACATTGCCACTAACCATGATTGATGGTTTACATTATGGTTTACATTTTGGATGGTACACTTTAATAGGTTTTGATGAAAGAGAGTCGAGGATGGTAAGCCGATACCCATATGGGCAAAATCTATGACAAGTTAGAGGGTGTAGTTATGCAGTGGATGAGTGTGACAATGGTGGAATGTTGTGATTGGGTTTGGTGGTGCTGGTCTGCAAGGGGAAGTAGGTTGGGAGATTTGGGTTGGACAATCCATGGAATTAGGGGGAGGTTTGGGGGAAGGAACAGGTCAATTCTGGGATTTGGCAGGTCTGTGGCTAAAACTACAATGTTGGGAATGTTCTTTTGGCAAATATGGCAGGGGAGGATTACTGCTGTGGGGTGTTGGATGTGGGGGGATACATGGGACAGGGTGTGGCTGGACAAGGATTCTGTGGATTGCATAAGTGTTGATTTTGTCATAGTGTGTTATATCAGTGTCTGTAGACACACAAAATAATAAAGAAAATATCAAACTCTCATCCTGGGAAGTCCTGCTGTGTTCTCAGTTAGAGGGACAAGAATCCCTCAAGAACAAAGACAGTGCCTAATAAAACATACCAATATGTCAACCCTTAAATATTATTTCAAGTATCTATAAATCTTACTCTTCAAAAATTGAATCTTAGTGGTTACCATAGGTTCCAAGGGATGGGGGAGGAAAAAGAGAATAGATGGAATGTAGGGCATTTTTAGGGCATTAGAATTGTTCAGAATGATCTTGCAATAATGGATACAGGCCACCTCATATTTGTCAATTCATTCTTTTCTGTCTCACTTTGTATTTAGTTAAGCTTTTGTAGTAAAATGCTTAGAATCACTGCTCATGTCCTTTTTTGCATAGTTTTCTGATATTTTCTTTGAGGATAACACGGGAGATAATTTAACATCTTGAATTTATAAAAATGTTTTTAGATTTGATACATACTTTATTAGTCAGCAAAGGGGTTGCTGATGCAAAGTACCAGAATTTGGTTGGTTTTTATAAAGGGTTTTTATTTATGGCAGAAGCTTACAATTAACATAAAGCATAAGTTACTTCCCTTACCAGTTTATTGCTACATGTTGGAGCAAGATGGCTGCCGATGTTCAGCCTTCCTCTTCCTCTTAAGGCTCCATGATCAGTCTCTCTAGGCTTTGTTTCTCTCTCTAGGGCTTGATGCTCTTCAGGCTCAGCTGCTTGTTCTCTCTACAAGGCCAGCTGTAGCTTATCAGGCAAGTGTCTTGTCTCTTTTCCTAGGGCATTCTCTCTTTCCTCATCACCAAGCTCCTCTGTGTGCTTACTTCCTGGGGCTCCAGCTCAAATACTCAGTATCAGAACTCCAACTCTGTCCTCTGCCATGTCTCCTATCTGTGAGTCCCCACCCACAAAGCGGTGGGAACTCAATGCCCCATTGATGTGGCCCAACCAAAGTCCCAATCATTATCCAATTGAGTAAGCCTCTGAATTCAATATAATCTCATATGCCCAGAGGAAAAGACCAGTTCACAAACTTAATCCAATATCTATTTTTGGAAATCATATATAATGCCAAACTGCTATACCTACCTAACTTGAATATCATCCACAAACTATGTTCAGGTTCTCATCCATCCTCCCTCTTTATGTAGTTCTTGTCACAGATCGAGTCTTCATTTCTTTTGAGTTCCAAACCATATATTTATGATTACTTTAAGATGTTTGAATGGTATATTCTGTATGTGGAGTTACATACCAAAAAATATTAAAAATGTGTTTGAAAGAGAGCTTCTCTGGGTACAAAATTCTTGGTTCTAATGATTTTCTTTCAGCACTTTATAAATATTTCTTCCCACTGCCTTCTTGCCTCCAACATTTCTGATCAGAAATTGACACTTAATGTTTTTGGGGTTCCCTTGTACATGACACATTTTCTCTCTCTTGGGAATTTCAATATTCTGTTTTTTCCTTTTTGAATTGTCTCATTCTTTTCAGTTCATTCAGTCCTGGGTAAAACTGGACCTTGGTCATCTCAGTTTCTTGAACCCATTGTCTTCTTCACCAATATTCTGTAATCTTGACTCAGTCCAGTGGTATGGTCTCCAAAGTTATTTAAGGAATGTCATTAGAAACCTGTGCCCCAGAGTACCTGGCATATTCCTTTCCATGGATTTCAGAGACAGCCCCTTTTGTTTAATATCATGCACTCTGGCCTGTAGCTGATTGCAAGTGTTTTCTTTGAAGCTTCATAAATAAAATGGCCCATTGAGGACCAAACACTTAAAACAGCCCATTTAACTTACTACTGCTTTATAAAATGAAAGTTCTGTTAAATGTTCATTGCACCAGTAATGCAATTGAGAAGGAAATTTGGTTGCTTCTCTGAAATTATGACCAATAACACTATACTCTCTCTAAGTCAGGCAGATCAATACTAAAACATCTTGTGGACAATGAAGACATTGACAAATCTCTAGGAAGTTTATTTAAATTCTGAAATGTTTCCATCAATAACATTTTACCCATACAAATTTAATCAAAAGAAGTTTAGAAAATCCCTTTTAATTTGGCAACACTTCCTATGCAAACCATATCATATCAAATAAACCTATTTCTTGAACCTCTTTTTTTAAAAGTGAAAGAACAATTCATTTGAGATCAGTAAGGTGTCATTTAAGGTTTGATTTTGGAAAGGTGTAATGTCAAAAAGTTGTCAGGTTTGAACATTTTCAAAATAGGGCCATGGGTCACTGTGAAACTGTGTTTCCCTGTTTAACCAAGTGACATTAAAAGATTTTGAAAGTAGATAGGGGAGTAAACATGATTGTAAAAGGACTTAACTCTTTTAAAAGTGAGAACCAATCAAGAATGTTATATTCTCTTAATCACAGAGAAGGGATCAAAATACAGAAAAAAAAGATAATTGGTCCTTTAGGTCCCACGAAATTGAAAATTGCAGACATGCCATAGGAAGCTTCCATGGTCTTTCAGTATAACAATCTGAAGAGCCCCTGGCTTGTCCTTCTGCACTCTTTGCCCTTATACCATAAAATGAACATCTCAGATATTTAGAGATGAGAAAGACAACCCCTGTTTACCTCAAGTGTGGTGTTTGAAAGCTGTATGTATTCCAGAAAAAAGAAAACATGTTCTTAAATTTAATCCTTTCCTGTGGTTGTGGACCCATTGTAAATAAGATCTTTTGATGAGACTGCTACAGTTAAAGTGTGACCCATCACAATCTGAATAGGTCTTAATACTCTTACTTGAGTCCTTTATAGGAGAATGAAATTCAGAAACAGAGGGAAAGCCAGGGAAGCAAGAAGCTGAAATCAAGAAACCCGCAAGGGAAAGGAGATACCAAGGATTGCTGGTAGCTGGTCTTTGGGAAGAAAACAGTGCATCACCTTGATGATACCTTGATTTGGCTCATTAAGACAATTTCATGGCCTGAAATTTGAAAGCTAATAAAGTCTCATGATTTAAGCCAAGACAGTTTCATGGTATTTGCTAGAGCATCCTAGGAAACTAAAACACCAAGTCCCTAGGAAATTTTTTCTTTTCTGAAGAATGCTGGATATTAGTTTGACATTTTTGGCACTTTAAATAATAAGAGGCCTATAACCTCTATTTAATAAATTTTTAATAGATAGGAATCATTTTACACATTAGTTCATTGGATCTCTCAACAATCTTAGCAAATTGGTGAACCATTTCACACTTGAGGATCCTGAGGATCATAAAGGAAAATAAAAGACCTATAGACATTGTTAAAAAGATGTAGGTCACAGAAGTTGCTTGCCTTGTAATAAACCTGTGTATTTACTTGAAATTGGTGAAGAGGAGTATTTTAATTATGGATTTTCAAATACAAATTTTATCAACAACAATTTGGAAGTCATCAGTTTATTGGACATTCATAAGGGGAATGGCTAGCACATTTCACAGAATATGTCATGTGTTATTTCTTTATAATGCAGTTAAAATCTGTTCAGAATGTGAATATTCCAAGTCAGTCCAGAGAAACATTTGATTGAAACCTCAAATACATTCTGAGCTTACTATAAATATAGTTACCATTCTTTGATGCTGTCAGTCTTTGGATATTTGTAAGAATGGTGGTGTATCAAGTATACTATCCCCTATTGTTTAGGGATCAGTGTCTTTTGATGCTGTAGCTATAAAGTTCACACAGGAAGAGTGAGCCATGCATGGCAGATCCAAGAGAAAACTGTTCAATGACGTGATGCTGAAAAACAATCATCTAGTCTCAGTGTGTGATTCTGACAACATTGATTATCCAGAACAGCTCCGCATATTCCATTCCACTCCATTCCTTGTCCTGATTGTTTCATAGAACTTATATCTATATGAAAAAAGTCATTATTTACTTGTGTATAGTTTGTCACCTCAGTAGAATGTAGTGTTCCTTATCAAAATTCAAGTCTTTCTTGCTACTCAGTACCCAGGATTGTGCTGGGAAGACAAATATTTTTTTAAATGAGTAAATAAATGCATTAAAATCTAAGTTACTGCATATATATTTATATATCATTTTACAAATATTGGTATGTACTGTGAAAAACCTTGATTTTTATGAACAATAAAAAAAATAAATAAATAAATAAATTTTAAAAATCTAAGTTACTTTTCTCCTGTAGGAACTAAGCTGGGAATTGAGTCTATACACATAGCATTTATAGTATTCTGGTGGAGCTTATTTATGTTTAGTGGATTCTATAAAATAAGTGATGTAATTACTTCAGAGTTTAAATCACTGAGGATTCTATATGATCTCTTAGAAATTGGACTTGGGCATCATCAAGAGGACTTTATTTTCTTTGATCAGCTGCCAGGTGTGCCGCCTTCATCAGTGAAGAACTGTCAGTGTGCTTCTTCCTTGACTGACCTGAAATGTTCACCTTTTTTCCTGTGGGTAGCCAGCCTTGGACTTGAAGACTCAGCACTGAATGTACAATTTATTGAGACAAGTGATATTGAGACAAATGAAAGTAAGAACACAACTTATCCAAACTTATGGGATACATTCATATGAAAGCACTCTTGATAGGGAAAATTATAGCCCTAAGTGCCTACATTAAAAAAGAAGAAAGAGCAAAACTTGAATATTTAACTGAAATGAAGAAACTAGAAAAAGAACAACAAACCAATCTCAAAGCAAGAATATGGAAAAAATAATAAAGTTCAGAGCAGGAATATATCAAATTGAGAACAACAGCAACAACAAATAAAGAAAATTTTAAAAAGTGTTTTCTTGAGAAGATCAATAAAAATTACAAATCCCTAGCTAGATTAACAAAGAAAAAGCAGAGATGATGCAAATACATACAATCAGAAATGAAAGAGGGGTAGCTATGACTGACCCCACAGAAATAAAAAGGATTGTAAGTGGATATTATGAGAAACTGTATGCAAATAAACTAAACAACCTAGATGAAATGGACATATTCCTAGAAATGCACAAACAATCTACACTGATGCTACAAAAAATACAAGAACTTAAGAAACCAATTACATTTAATGAGTTTGAATCCATCATCAAAAATCTCCCAGCAAAGAAAAGTCCAGGACCATATGGATTCCTAAGTGAATTCTGCCAAGCACTTTGAAAAGATTTAACATGAATCCTGTTTAAACTCTTCCAAATAATTGAAGAGGAGGTAAAATTACCCAACACATTTTATGAAGCCAACATCATCCTAATACAAAAGCCAGATAAAGATTCCACAAGAAAAGAAAATTACAGGTCAATCTCTCCAAAGAACATACAGGCAAAAATTCTCAACAAAATACCTGGCAAATCAAATCCAACAGCATATCAAAAGACTTGTACATCACAGCCAAGTGGAATTTATTCAGAGTATGCAAGGCAAGTTCAATATAAGAAAACAATCAACATAATACACCACATTAACAAATTGAAGGATAAAACCACATGAATGCAGAAAAGGCATTTGATAAAAATCCAGCATCCTTTGTTGATTAACACTTCAAAAAATAGGAATAGAAAGGAAATTCCTCAATATGATAAAAGGCATACACAAAAAACCCACAGCCAACATCATACTCAATGGGGAAAGGTTGAAAGCTTTCCCTCTAAAATCAGGAAAAAGACAAAGTTACCCACTGACAACCTTGTTATTCAACATTGAATTGCAAGTTCTAGTTAGGGTAATTAAACATGAAAAAAAAGCATTGAAATAGGAAATGAGGAAGTAAACCTCTCACTATTTTCAGATGTCATGATCCTATATTTAGAAAATTCTGAAATGTCTATAACAAAGCTACTTGAGCTAATAAATGACTTCAGCAAAGGGGCAGAATACAAGATAAATAGCAAACATTAATGTTTTTGTACACTAGTATTGCAAAATCTGAGGAGGAAATAAGGGAAAAAAATCCATTTACAATAGGAACAAAAAGACAAATACCTAGGAATCAATTTATCAAAGAAGTACAAGACCTATATGCAGAAAACTACAAAACAATGCCAAAAGAAACCAATGAAGACCTAAAGAAATGGAAAGACATTATGTGTTCATGGATTGGAAGGTAAATATCATGAAAATGTCAATCATACCCAGTATGATTTATAGATTTGATGCAAAACCAATCAAAGTTCCAACAGCCTACATTACAGAAATAGAAAAGGAAATTATTCAAATTCCTTTGGTTGGGAAAGTGCACCTGGATGGACAAAAGCATTCTAAAAAAGAAGAGCAACATGGGAGGAATTTCACTGGCAGGCTTGAAACATATTACTAAGGCGCACTTGTCAAAACACCATGATACTGGCCTAAAGAAAGACACATCAATCCATGGAATTTAATTGAGAGTCCAGAAATAAACCCTCTCCTCTATGGTCAACTGGTTCTTGACAAATCTACCAAGTCCATCTTAACAGGATAAACAGTCTTTTCAACAAATGGTGTTGAGAACTGGATACGTATAACCAAAAGAATGAAAGAGGGCCCCTATCTCACTCACTATACAAGAATCAAATCAAAATTGGTCAAAGACCTAAATAGAAAAGCCAGGGACATAAAACTACTAGAATAAAATGCAGGGAAACATCTTAAAGACCTTGTGGTAGGACATAGTTTCTTGGACCTTACACCCATAACACAAACAACAGAAGAAAAAATAGATAAATGGGAATCTACTCAAAATTAAACACTTCTGCACCTCACAGGACTTTGTCAAAAGGGTGAAAAGGCAGCTGACTCAGTGGGAAAAAATATTTGGAAATCACATGTCTTATACAGGTTTAATATCTGGGATATATAAAGAGATGCTACAACTCAATAATAAAAAGACAAAAACCTAATTAAAAATGGGCAAAAGATTTGAATAGACATTTGGCAAAAGAAGAAACAGAAATGGGAAAAAAACATGAAAAAATGCTCATCATTAATGATTAGTGAGCTGAAATCAAAACTATAATGAGATATCATTTCACACCTATTAGATTGGTCAATATTAAAAAAGAGAGAAAACTACAAGTGTTGGAGAGGATATGAAGAGATAGGAACAGTTAATCACTGTTGGTAGGAATGCAGAGGATATGAAGAGATAGGAACAGTTAATCACTGTTGGTAGGAATGCAGAGGATATGAAGAGATAGGAACAGTTAATCACTGTTGGTAGGAATGCAGTTCCTGAGAAGTTGAATATAGTTTTGCCACATGACCCTGCAATACAACTAGTGAGTACCTGCCCAGAAGACCTGAGAGCAGTGAAACAGATAGACATCTGCACACTGATGTTCATAGCAGCATTATTCATGATTGTCCTTCATCTTTCAGTGCTTGTGACAGGTACTCTCACTTCTCAGATATCAGCTCCTTAGAGCTTGTCTGTCATCTATTTCCACAAGTCCCCTTTTCTCCAAAAACTTCATGCTCTAGCTTCCCTACTTATGCTGCTCCATCACCCTTAACATGTCCTGCTATGCCATGTATGCTCTTTAATTTCCTGTCAAATCTTCCTTTCTTTCCTAAATTGTCAGCTCCACAGTGACAAGGATTTTCTTGTCAACACTGATCTATCCCCACAACCACTCTGAGTTTTCTCTATTAAGGGGAGAAATCATGGTGCTTTATTGGTTCATGTCATGTGGATGACTCGAGTGCTCAGAGTGTCACTTGCTGCTTTCTATGGTAGTCATTGGAAACCTCCAGTTTTTGTTCACTGTCTACCATGGGGTCATTATGTATGCCAAAAATTATCTTAGGGATGCCAGCTATTTCCCTTTTAGAGGAGTTTCTTGCTGCTCCCTCAGGCTTCCTTTGAGATGTGTCATTTAAATGGAAAGGCAGAGTGAGGGAGCTGTGAGGGATGGGCAGTGGAGATGAACTGATATTGGGCAAGAAGGATTTCTTCTTCTTAGAGACCTCATTCCCATTCAGCACTCTTGCATGGGAATAAAATCATCTCCACGTGAATATATAACTTTTAAATTTTTATCCTTTATTATTTTTGAATAAACCATTGAAATATATAAAATTCTTTTTAAGTATACTGTTTACCTTTCCCCAAAAGTGCTAACTTCTCTTATTTTTTTTATTTTTATTTTTCACCTATTACATACTGAGGTAAAATTTACATTTATTTATAACTTACATTTATTCTGAATATACTCTTGCAAATTAATAATGTTTTTGTCTGTTAAGTCTTATGACTGAACTGCATATTTGTACAACTTAAAATTAAAAGAAAGTTTATACTTATAATCAACATGAAATATTAAAATGTAAATCTATAAACAGATTTATAAAGAAAGAAAGAAATGAACATGGATAAACATGTACATAAATCTCTTCAGTGGTCTCTTAAGTATATGAACAATCACATCAGCAGTAGTAGTTTCTTTCATGTTGAGTTTCCATAAAGAGAAAGTCCTATATTTCTGGTGTGTTCCTCAAGTCCAAACTGTGTGATTGAAGGAGGAATTAACCATGGAAAAAATCACTTGTGTGTTCAGGCAGTAAAGGTAGAGGAAATCCAGCCCATGGAGGGGATTCCCTTGATCCACTGGCCTCAAAAACTCTCAGATAGAGTTGGACAGGGTCATTCCAGCCTGTTGTCTCTGTAGGCCTGAGTGGAGCAGAAGTTCAGTGTTGCTTTAAGACCACTCCAGCCCCCTCCTGAAAGACAGACCATCAGGGAGTGGAAGGGTTTCCAAACACACTGAATTTGGGAAAGTTCCTGCTGCCGTGCTGGTTCACATGACCTCTTCTTTAGACTCAAATGCTTTTAGTATCTTCTGAAACTCATCTTCTTGTTTGAAACATCTGGATGTCTCTTCCTTTAGTTCTATGACCACCGAAGTTAATTCCTCCATCAGCATTTTTGTTGTTCCCTTAGCCTTTCTGTAGGTGTCAGGAAGGCTGGGCATTTCTAAAGATGCTTTCTATAGCCTAGCACCCCCTAAAGATGACTTAGTCTCTACATATCTCTTGTGAGAAGCACTTATCTTATCAAGAAGTTGACATTTCTTGTCAATCAGGGTAGCTAGTGTGTCTGCAAGCTGCTTTTCACATATTCTATAAAGTTGGCTTCTAACAGACTGCTCTGGTCTGAAGAATAGGACACCCACCAAAATTATGAAGAAATATTGAAAAGCCACTGAGTCCCACTGGAGGCTGTATAATGGGAGGTATGGGCTAGTGTCATTGTGCTCCATCACCACATCTCAAAGCTTCCCCAAGATCATCCAAAAGACAAACTACACAGAGCACTACAGGCCCTCCATGGCACTAATGCCACCCCAGGACTCTGTCCAGTAACCCTGTACCCACAACAAACCCAAGAGAAATCCCCAACATTCTAAATGGAATCCACAAGCAACTGACAGCCCAGTTGCTAATCAGTGAGGTGGTCAGTAGGGGAAAGATGCTTTTATGGGCAGTCTTCTCTCTATTTTCTTATTGTTTGTTTAAAACGATGTAAAATTTAAATATGGTTAAATATGTTGATCTCACGTGAATGAGGTCACATTTTTCAGACCTTTCATCCCTTTCCCCTACAGTATCCAATCACCCTATCAAGATATAAATCATTTCCAATAATCTGGAAAAAAATCCCTATATGCGTCAATCAATAACCACCTCCCAACATATTCACCCTAATTCTGATTTTCTATGTTCATATGTTCATTTTTACACATCTTGAAATTCATAGAAATGAAATAAATTGGAATTTCCACCATGATGCCTGCATCATTTGCTCAAAATATTGTTTTGAGATTCATTCTTGTTCTTTAGTGGATCAGCAGTTCCCTCATTTTTTATCATTGAGTTTTTTGAAATTGAATGAGTGTATTAAAAAATATTTATTCACTTTCCTTTTGATGGATTTTTGGGTCTTTCATAGTTTGGCATATTATGGCCTAAATATGAGTATCCATGTACAAGGATATATGCAGACATGTTTTCCTTTCTCTTGGGTGATATAAAAGGGAAGCTTAATCCCAGAAGATCCTTCATATCCCACTAATTGTTGCATGAGCTGCATTTGAGACATTTGGTTCCTCTGTTCTTCTTGAAGTGCTCCCATCACTTCTGTTTCATTACATTCTCCTTTTTCTTTTATCACCTGGACTTTCTAGCCTTTCCATCTCTGTCTCCTCTGTTGATTTCTGGTTTCTTCAAACAATCTCTCAGCATTAGTTTTTCCCCAGGGCTTCAAGCTTGGACCTGGTTCTTTCCTCAAAAATTGATTCACTTACTGATCATGTGATCACTCTTGGCTTTAAGCACCATCTATCCTGGCATGAGTACTACCTATATTTATCTAACCCAATTTTTTCCACACAGTCCAAATTTACACAGAGCTGTGTCCAGGATGTCCCACTTCTGTGTCTACTGTGCCAATGCCAAACTCTGGACTCCTTCCCCATCCTCCTCCTCCTTGGTCTCTCCCATTTCCATGTGCAGCAGTTCCATCCTGGTAGGTGTTCAGGGCTTTGTGGCCCTTCTTTACTTCTTTCTTTCCATGTCACATCCATCCTTCACATCCTGTGCTTATCTGACCCTTTCTCCTTTGCCTTCTCCTTTCTTCCCTGGTTAGAACCAACTTCATCACTGACAGGATGACCATGGTTGCCTCCTAATATCCTCCTTTTGCCTCAGCCCTACAATTTCTTGCTTGATGAAAAAGAAGTATATTTTTCTGTTTTCAGTATTTTATATATATATATATATGCCTTAAGTAAAAGTATGCATTATATATGCAATAAGTAAAATTTATTATTCACGAAAATAAGATAGTCAATATCATTTTAAAATAATTATTCTTCCTATTCCATCACTTGCTGGGAGAGTAGTTCCAAAATCTCCTAGTAGCATTAGGGTTTGGCTCTTACATGTTGTAATTCTGTCAATTTGTGAAAGCCAGCAAGTAGGTGCACATCAGTTTCAATTTGCTATATTTTTCTGGTAATTTAAATGTTTTACCATTATGAAAGGACAGCACATTTCTGGTACTTTTTTCTTAACATTTGTTGTATTTGCTGTTGTCATATTGACACAAAATTTGCTGATATTTGTATTTTTCTGTGATTATATAAAATCCATATTTTACTGCCAAACTTGCTCTTTTTCTTGGATGATTTATTTATGAGGTATGCAGGGTTGAACCCAAAACCTTGTACATAGGAAAAAGGCACTCGCACCAATTCATCTATATCCTCTTCCCCTTAAAGGGGTTTTAAAATAAAACTCATTGGGTTTCTTAAGAAAATCTCTTTGAAAATTTTGAATAGGTGGAACATTTATATGAATGTAATTACTGTTCAAGTTTAAATTTAATCTTCCTTCTTTTCATGCAGTTTCTATTTGTTTTCAATGTTCAACTATGTTATTTTTCTCATGAATGACTTCTTGAGCTTATCTCAAGAAGGTTTTATTAAAGCTTGTCTCTTCACTTTATTTAGAAGATATGCATTATTTTTTATATTCTTTTAGTAGTTACCTATGAGAAGTCAACATTTTTCATTGCCTTATCAAATATAAATTTAACATAATCTGTTATCCATTTCCAGGACTATACATCATTTTAAGTAGAAATGTTGTAAAGTTTACTGAAAAATCATGCAGGAAATAGAGAGTTCCAGTATACTCACCCATATACACACTGTTTCCTTATTATCAACACTGTGCACGTGTGTGGAAACTTTGATCATTTGTTCAATAAAGTCTTTTGCCTATTTTTAATTGGGTCATTTGTTGTTTTAGTGTTGTTATCAAAACCATTTATAAATCATGAATATTAAACTCTTTCAATCTGTGATATCCAAATATGTTCTCCCTTTAAGCCATCTGCCTTTTCACCCTTTCAGAACTTAACCCTACCTCATACCTTAAACAAAAATTAACTGAAAATGATCAAAGACATAAAGATAAGTGCCAGGACCATAAATCTCATGGAAGAAAGTGTGGGGAAGAAACTTCAGACCTTGGGCTGGACAAAGGTTTCTTATTTACACTCAGAACATGTGGAATGAAAGAAAAATGAGATAAATAGAAACTCACAATCAAATCATTTGTCCTTAAAAGACTGGTGAAGAAAGCAGCCTACAGAATGGAAGAAAATACTTGGGCACCACATACATAATAAGGGTTTATTTTTCATCATATATAAAGCAATTCAACAACTCAAGAATAACAAGACAAACACAATGGAAAAAAGGACAAAAGACTGAAGAAGACATTTTCCCAAAGAGCAATACAAATGGCCTAAAAGCACATGAAAAGATGCTTTCTACAACTATCTTTCAGGGAAATGCAAATCAAAACCACAATGAGATATTATAACATACCTACTAGAATGGCCACTATAAAAACAAACAAACAAAAATCCTCAGAATAGTGCAATTGTTGGAAAGGATGTAGAGAGAGAGGAACAGTCATTCACTGCTGGTGGCAATGTAAAGTGGAGTTGCCGCTAAGGAAGAGAGTTTAGCACTTCCTACGAAGCTAAGCATAGAATTGATATATATTCCAGCAATCATGCTACTCAGATGAATTGAAAGATGTGATGTGAACAGACATTTGCTCACTGATGTTCATAATGGCTTTATTCACAGTTAGCAAACGATGGAGACAAGTGTCCATCAACTAATGAATGGATAGGCAAGTTGTGATATATTCATACAAAGGAATGCAATTTGGATATAAGAAAGAATGAAGACTTTATTCATGTCACATTATGGAGTTTTTTGAAATAAGCCAGGTACAAAAAGACAAATATATTTTGATTTCACTAATATCAATTAATTATAAAAAGCTAACTCATAGGGTAATAACTTATAATATCAGTTACCTGAAGAAGGAAGTAGTGTAAAAATAGGGAGCTGATGCTTAATTTGTGAGTCATTTTTCATTATGTTGGTTACATATGTTTGGAAATGGATAGAGGTGATGATAGCATATTCTTGTGAGTGTAATTGACAGCAGTGAATTATGTGTGTAAATGTGTTTGAAGGGGAAGTTTTGGGTCTCATATGTTACTAGAAGGAAACTAGAGGATAAAACATGTATAGTACAATGAACAACCTAGTGGATGATGACTACTGTTCACAGTACAAATACGAGAAATGCACATCACTATTACAGGTACTAACAATAGGGTAGAATATGGGGAAAATATAACTAATGCAAACTGTGGACTCTCATTAGCAGTAATATTTTAATATTGTTCCTCCATTGCAGCAAAGATAGCACCGCAATGCAAAGGGTCAATAATACGGGGTGATATGGGAATGTTGTATTTTTCATGAATTTATATAAACCTACAACTTCTCTAATTAATAAAATCACCACAATAAAAAAACATTTTGCTATAGAAAAGACACCAGTCACAAAGTACTACAAGTGGAACATGTCTATTTGTTCAAATGTCAATATAAATAAATCTATAGACACAGAATCATATTAGTGATTCTTAGGGTAGGAGAATAACAGAAGGGTTGAGAGGTAACTGTTGTGGGTTATGGGATTTTCCTTTTTAGAGTCATGAAAATGTCTTAAAATTGATTGTGGTGATGGATCTACAACTCTGATTATATTGAGACCCATTGATTGCACACTTTGGATAGACTATGGTGTGTGACTATATATCAACACAACTGCTTTAAAATACTGCTCCATCAAGCCACAGATACACACTAAAAGACACAGTCTCCACCTAAACACACAGTATTTCTATACAAGTGTAGACCTCTAGTAGCTAAGTGTGAATAAGCACCAGAAACACTGGATATTTAAGGAGATTTGTAGTCTGTAATATGGAGAACAAAACATGTATACTGAAAAAGAAAGTGATGAAGTAGAAAAAATTATAGAGTACATCAGGATAAATATATTATTGCCTTTATTGCAAAAAGGGAATTAGGGATATGAATTAAAGGACATGTATATGTAAGTTCATGTGTATGTAATGTATGTATTTGTATATACATATATGTCCATGTCCCTATGTATGTAGTGGCTGCTGCCTGCACCACTACACAGACAACCACACCAACAGGCCTTTAGCATTCATGACATGGATCTACTGAAACTAGGAAAAGGGGAAGCCCCTCCACCCACCTTGGAAGGACTTTCAACAGAAACAAGATATTTTCTGATACTTAGAAAAACAACATGATACCAGCTGTGACAGTTTGAAGCTATCTGTGGTCCTCAGAATAGATCATGTCCATTCCTGTACATTGTAGGTGGCAAATCTTGATTAAATTACCTTTTTTCAGGCCCTTTAGTTAGGTGTGAGACCCAGGGTGGGTCTTAATCCTCCTATTGGAGTCCTTTTAAATGTAGGAATGAAAGCAGCAGAAACACAGAAAAAAGCTGCAGACACAGATAAATCCCAAGAGGATGAAAGAGAGAGATCCCAGTGGTTGGAGGCTGGAATCAGAAGAGCAAACACAGTGACCAAAAGAGAATGCTGAGAGGTCTGGAGTAGAGGGAGGAAATGAGCCACATACCTGATTGCCCGCATTTGAGTTCAGAAAGAAAGTCTGGAGGAGAAGACAGAGACTTGAATTGGCAGAGATGCCTCTGTATCTTGCCACACAGCAGAAATCCAGGATCACCAGCAGCCAACCTTTGGGAAGACAGCATCTCAGATGATGCCTTGATTTGGACATTTTCACAGCCTCAGATGCAAGCCTTTGGCATAACACCTTCCCATAATAAAAGCCAAACCATTTCTGCTGGTATATTGTTCCCAGCAGCTTCCAAAGAACTAAAATACATACTTACACTAAAAATGACATCTCCATGGCCAACATTGCCCCACCATAACAAATGGATTCAGTAAAAATTACACACTCAGTGTCACTGTCAGTGACAGCTTTCCTGGAACTCTGGTTCCCATGGTGAACACAGGATTCATCTTCCTACCAAGCTATTTTTTTAAAGAAGACAGTGACAATTTAAAAAGGATGAGGGAGAAGTCCAGTTGTGTTTCTGTTTTCTAGGTATCTGGGGTAGGGTGTTTGTTTTCTTTGGAGAGGAAGGGATGGTATGAATGGGCTGTGGTTTGTATAAGGTAAAAGAATTCTTATACTGCATGTATTTATGACAAGTAGTTGCAGAATAGAGGGTGTGGGCCATCCATTTAACAAGAAAGCAGAAAAATATGTAGCAGATCAGAGGTTAGAAAATTTAAATAATAGGCAGAGAAACAAGCTTTGGTAAGGGCAGTAACTGGCACCTTACTAGCTAGGAATGCTCTGAACTGAATGGAGTGAGAATACTCATGGAAGATGGGTCCTTCATTTAACTGTAAAGTTGTGATCTATGATTTTCTGTTAGATTCATTTAAGAATTAAAGAAGATAATAGGAAGAATAAAGAGGCTGTGGTTTGTCTCTCTCTCTGGGTGGGAGACGAGACCCCGAGCTGGTGGCCTGGCTGGCGTGTGGGGGAATCCAGAGTGGAGGGCGACGCAATAAAGAAGCTGCGGAGATGAGGCTGGTGGCACAGGTCTGTTTATTCAGGAAGTGCAACACCTTTTATAGGGCATAGGGGGATGTGGCAGTTGCCGATTGGCGGGTTCAGGAGTGGCGGGAAGATTGTGGCGCGAACAGGGAGGAGGGTAGGGATTGGTGGGTTTAAAGATGAAAGGTGGTTGGGCATTGGTGGTTGCAGTTGCCAGGGAGGAGGGCAGAAAACTTAGGCGCGAACTTCCCTAAACTTCCGTGAAGAAGGCTAGCTGTTCTTTGTTCCTAGTTTAGCCTTAGCGGCCATGTTAAAGGGGGGTTGGGAGAAGGTGCTAGAGCTGATAAGGTGCCTGAAGAGTTAAAGGGAGTAGGAGCAGGGAAGATGTTTTTCCATATCCTACAACAGAAGAATCTAACATATAAGTGGGATGTTCCAGGACTTGTTCTAGGCATGTTACAATATTTATCTTCCTACAAACTCTCTGAAGTTGACAGTATCATCAATCCTACTTTCTGAAAAGTAAATGAAGGGACAGAGAGGATAAACAAATTGACTCAAGAGGCTCATATAAGAAATGAAATAACTGGGGTTGAAACCGAGGCAATGCAGTTGCATATACTGACTTGTTTAACACTATGCCAGGATGAGATTTCCCAGGTTTTCCTTTATTGCCAAGTCAGGAAGCCCTTGAGTGAAAAAGCTCCAGGCATGGCTTCTGTGGTCCTGTTAACCTCAGTTACACTTGGAGGATGAAAATTTCAAAGTGCTCCATTACCTCAATGGAAATGAACTCTTTTAGACTCATCTCAATGAGGTAAACACACCTAATTTTTAAAAATGATTTATGTGCTTTTGTTCCAAAATACATACTTATATCTATCTATATATACATTTTAAAATTTATCTTTCTATTATGCATACAATACACACATATATATGCATATACTTTTATTTATTTATATATACAGTACAAACACATATATACACACATATACATACGTACATATATTATGCATATATAATTTCCCCCATAGTTGTTCAGTGATAGTTCTGCCTGATGTTCTGTAATGTAGATTTTGAAGTATGCTTATGAAGAACAGTCCTGAGCCTTCATACTTTGAGGAAGACCACAGAGATGGTCCCTGGTTCAACCTCTCAAGTGGCTCAGCTCTGAGAACAGCAGGGGTATCTTTAATGTTCATTCCTGTACATTCATTATGGTATATGCAGCTGCAAGTATATTTAGAATAATGTGCCCTTCTTTATTTTTGCCCCATTCTGAAAAAAATCCTGACATTTGTGGATATAAAATCATAGCTGACACCCCATTCTACCTATCCTCTGACCCAGTACCTGCAGACACCATGGTTTTGCCACAATCTCTCTGGCTTCTTTCTGGGGACTTATAGTCTCCCAGGGTTCAGATCACATTCTCCACCCTTCTGAAATCCCCACGTCATTCCTCTGCCTCATATAACAAAGTCAGAGTGGAAAGATCCATAAGTAGAAGAATAACAGAAGGCTTTTGCATTTCAACATATGTATTACTTACCTTTGAGACCAAATTTTATATTGGATATTCCCTAGGAAACTTTTGAGCTCAGATGGAAGGTAGTCAAGTTAAAGTATGGGTGCCAGAGCAGGCTCCAAACTGTTTTGATTTTGGTATTCTCCAAGGGGATGTTTTCCTGTGGAATAGGGGCTTATTTCACCCTTTAAGATGAAATGCATTGCTTTTACTCACAAATACAATAGCTGGTTTGAGCCCCTTTATTCAATGCAGGAATTCTGAAACCTAGAAAGCTCTCCTGCAGTTGCAGCTTGTGTTTTGGCCTCAAGCTCTTATTAAAGGACTTTCTTCAACTAGCCTAGCCCTGGGCCACAGTTTGACAACTGCATGGAATCTGGGAACACTCAACAGTTGGGGAAATCCAGTCACTCATTTTTTTCTAACCTAGAAACACTGAGTCAGAGTAAGATACTTAACTTTATGTGTTACTTGAAAGTGGTCAAGTCAGAGGGAGGAAAAACTGATTATCTTGATATCTTAGAGGTCATAGTTAAATGGCAGGAGTGGACAGATAAGGTCCAAAGTCCAGGTTTGGGGTGGGGCAAACTCTCACCACCATGCAGGGCACTCAGTTTCCTGCACTGTGGCCCACCTGCCTGGCATGGGAAGGGGTGCATGACACCACATTTTCCACTGAAACTGCACAAGAAACACCTCCATGTTCATCCAGGACCCTGAACAGCCACCCCAGGAAGGTCAAAGGCTTAATATCCAAGGAGCTGGCCATGGCTCAAGTCTGCATGTGGAAGCAGTATCCTCTTCCTGCAAGAGGCTGAGGAGGGACCTTTGTTGTGACTTCTCCAAGATTTTATTTTTGCCTAAATAGTGAGCAGAGAACTTTAATTTTCTGCCTTGTTTCCATGTAGTTTATTCTCTACTTTCGCAGGTAATATTATAGCAAGATCTATGTTACCAAAGCATCCATTCAGTGAGGGCTTTGCCAGATCAAAATGTGGCATGTTATAGGACATTTTGTGGATTCAGGACTTTTGCTGGAGACAGTTTTGATAGAAATTCATAGAGAGGAGAAACCTGTACAAAACTGGAAGGCACAGGCAAAGTATTGCAACCTTCCAGTGGAGAATTTGGGACAGGCCTGTCCGGACTGAGTCATATAAGGAAAGGGAAAATTGTGCTCTTGTGTACATGCTTTTATTAATATATATTGCTTAATTTTTTCCTGCACTGCTTACATCATTGAAAGGAATGTTGACAAATTTACAAGTACAGTTAATATAACTCCCAGCATTACTTTGAAATGTTAGTTACCCCAATTCCAAAATATATATTAGTTGCATTTTCCTGGCTTTAATAAAAGCAAACTTTTGAGTAAATTATTTTGAAATATTCTTTTTTATTTATCTTGTTTTCAAATGACAAAACTGCCACATTATACAATTTCTCATTGAAATTGAGTTCCTTTTAAGTTTAGCTTGCTGACCTGTCTTTTGTTTCAGTATGACTGTTACTGTTGAAGAAAGATACACACACAAACACACACACACACACACACACGCACACACATAGATGATAGATAGATAGATAGATAGATGTATTACTCACATAATGTGAGAATGGACAAAATGTCCCTGAATTGTACAATTTAAGTGGGTTAGTTTGTTTATGAATTTTAAAGGATATTTCACGTTCATGTTAGGATACATTTGCACTAAGTGAAATTTATGCATCAACAGATATCACTTTTTGAAGTTCAAAACACGAATGTGATTTTCAATACCTACTTTTCATACTACTGAAAAGTTCTTAAGTTGCAATTTGTCCAGGACTTAAATTATCAGTTTATTTAACAGCTGTGTCAAAGGTTTTTGTAAATCGTGTATTCATTGAAAGTAATTTTACCCTGTGAAAAATTCAAAATTGACTTAATTTAATTTTGTGTATTTTTTTGGAAAGATGAAATCAGTATGTCTACAATGTCCTCATTTTGTATATGCCTATTTTCTTTAATAATATTTGAAATGGTGATGAACCTTTTTCAAATTCTTTACTTTTCTTTCTCTGCTCTCAATTTGAAAATGTATACATATGTATAGTTAAATTTTATATTAATGAAATAAACTGAAGTGGATAGGCCTAATTACCATCTACCCTTACATACTGTGAGGATTTTTTGTTGAGATTTAACTACTTTCTCTTGTTCCTCTATATCATGTCCCACTAATAAGTTACATAAATATTTGTAGCCTATTTTCAGTGAGAAACTTCATTTGATAATATATATACATTAGGTATATCTGATATTACAAGATCAGTCAGTAAATGTTACCTTGAACATGAAGTGCCCTGATTACATTAACTCCCCTCCCCACTTGGCCCATAAAAATAAATTCCAGCATTCCATGACCCCCAACACTTCTCCACTTTGCAAATCCCTGTTGTGATCAAGTCATTACCTCATGCCCCCATACTCCTATTATCTCCTAAGAGACTCCTAATGGGGCAAGAGATAGAGAGAAGACCACTTGAAATATGTATGTGCAGACTAACTGAAGCCAAGTATAGAAAATCTGAAATAAGGTCTGAGCCACCTCTTGAAGCCATTTAGAATGATCCTAAGTATTTCTGGAGTAGCATGCCCCTGGTTTGGAAAAGAAAATTATTTAATGTCCTACTCCATGGCTTTCAACCTGGGACAAAGGGCAGTCAGTGTCCACAACATAGAGAAATGGAAGGAGTTCATGTAAGAAACTGGAATGCAAATATCCTGCATGAAAAATCAGACTGGGAAAAAAATCTATCCACTATCCCTTAACCTGCAATTCATGTAATTATTTAAAATTTTCAAAATTGAAAAATGACCTGATAGTTTTTTAATGATATTGGAATGTGAAGTGATCTAGGCATGCTTCATGTAGCATTTTATGACAAGTAATAATAAATGAGATCCTGTTATTTTTATTACATACATACATACAAACATGTATGCACTAAAAGCTGTTACTGAGAAATCTATTATGCCCTAGGATTTTCTTTTTTTTTTTACTTTTCTTTTCTTTTCTTTCCTTTTCTGTTTTCTTTTCTTTTCTTTTCTTTCCTTTTCTTTTCATTCTTTCTTTTGCTGTAAATGTAATTACAGAGAGTTTAGTGAATCAGAAATCACTTTGACTACCTACTCAAAAATGTAGAATACAAAATGGTGTCTCTATTATTATGCAGTATTAATGTACATACAACACAAAGATGAATAAACACATGGAAAAAGAAATTCAGCTAAACCTAATGTTGCATGAATAATGCTTTTATAATGTAATTTAATAATTCCATCACACTTTAAAAGGAATTAAAAATTAATGGATTTACCAAAGGAAACAGATGTGTGACAGTCTTTGAGGATTATTGGGACACTGGCAAGAAAATTTCCCAGGATCCAAAATCAGGCAGTGGTGAATTCCATATATTAGTATTTTATTGCCAGAGGGCTTTTCTTTGTAATGACAGGTTGCAAGAAAAGAGGACATGGAAGGAAATTGCAGATGTGGAGAGGGTCCCATTTTCAGAATGCCTTATGTGCTTACAGTCATGTAACCTCAAAATCTTTACCCTTGGAAATCACTTTTTCTTTCTTTTTTGGGGGAGGTACTGGGATTGAATCCAAGAGCTTGTACAGGGGAAGCAGGTGCTCAACCACTTGAGCTACATCTCCTCAGAATCAATTTGGAAAGTCTTCCCCTCAAAGTTATACACTTTATTTGGACAAAAGTCACTAAATAAGTAATAGCTAGGAAGAATAAAGAGCTGCGCATGCAGAATGACCATTTTGTAAGGTAAACCTACATGAGAGCTGTCTGCAGAGAGGTCAGGAGCTGCACAATTAATTCTGGCCCCTATTCCAAGCAACTCTTTCTAAAACCAGGTTTGCAGGGGGTCAAAGTTGTGTCTAAAGCACCAGATGGCAGCTGCCACATATTTGCCTTTGTGTGCATAACTGATTAGCTGGGAAGAGGAGCAATGGCACCAATCATATCCTTAAAGGTAATGAAACTCTAAAGTATTTAGGCACAATTGACATAAATGTGCCTGGAAGGAGCACTCACTCATCAAACATTTAATTTATTAACAAAAATTTATTAAGTGTTACAAAGTTCCACACCTAGATTGTTCTGGGGTTTGAGTGGTAAATGGTTCAATGTTATATTTTGGTGAGTTTGAGGATTTGGGGGTTGATGAAGAAACAGACAGGATATGACAGCAAAAGAACACATTTTTTTTGAGGTACTGTGGCCATGGAGTATTCCAAGGGACCATGTAAGTGGGAAGCTGGTGCTCAACCACTGAGCCACATTGGTTACCCTGAGTTTTCTTTTTTTTTCATTTGTTTGCTTGATTTTTTTTTTCTTTTGGAGTCACTGGGAACTGTACCTGAGACCTCCCATGTTGGAAGCAGGTGCTCAACCTCTTGAAGCCCATCCTTTCCCCTATAACAAATTTTATTGGGCAGCACTGAGACAGGGTTGAATGAGAGAAAACTTACTCCCATAAAGAGATGTTCCCGAGTCAGTGGTTTGAGGTCACTCCCCAGAAGAGGTGCAGGCTAAGGGAACACCCAGGTGAGTGAATATAAGCCTTAAGGAATTTGAACTGGGAGACAGGAAGAAAAAATTTAAACTCTGCCTGTCTTTTTCTAGCCATGTAATTTTTAACATTATTAAAGAGTTATGAAGCTCTGTTCATTGCATTTGTTAAATAGGTGAATTAGCCTTACTCAGCAGGGTTACTTTGAGGATGAAATAACCAAAATGTAAGTTTCCAAGCATATTTAATATAACCTTGGTTTTTCTGGGCTCAGCTGGGTAAATTAATCTGACATCTGTTTCTGACAGTATCGTTATTTGTTCATGAAATGCATATACTTATAGTGTTTTAGAGGAAAATTTACAGTATAGAAGATCCTTCACATCTATAAATTATGAAATGCAAGGATGTTACAACTACAGGTGATTAATATAGATTAAGATTTCAGATGTTACTTTATTAAAATATCAGATTAAGAAAATAGATTTTCTCCCCAATTCTTCAATCTATGTTATGTGAGCCTTTTAATCTATGGGGATTTTCAGACATTATGGCCCATGTACTTCTACAACTTTCTGATGCTGGGGTTTTCAGGACTAGAATTGCATGATAGGAGCCATTATTCTACCCCAATGGATCTAGCCTTGAATTGATCAACTCCATAAATTCTTCAGTATATTGGGTGATATCTGATGAAATCTATAACTCAGTTTTGAGAGAGTGATATTGCTAGATACCTGTGTGGAAGAACCAAGATGATTTAGGGCAAGTGTACTCAAAAGGGCAGATATGAGATAAAGCAAAAAGGGAGTGAGAGTCTAGAAGACTATGATGGATGTTTCATAGGCCAGGAATACTCATATATGAGAAATTCTATAGTGGCTTCTCTGGTGGTGGAGACCCTATGTTTTGGGCTCAGGGAACTGAAAATCTCTGAATACCATGGGCTCATGAATATACAAAAGTCAATGATTTTCATGTTCTTAGCTGTACAATGAAGGTATTCATATCTTTTTTTATATATATAGTTGTTTAAACTATTTGTTTTTAATTTAATTCATTTCTGGTCCTGAGTGAATCTGCTATATTAAATTTTGCTATAATTGGAAAGGTATGTAGCCATCAAAAATGATATGATATATAAATAATTTAAAGAAACAGAGCAAATTATTTATATGTAAACTCTAAAATATTCATGACTAGTCATTATGAGAAACATTTCATCTAGGACTGGCTTCTAAGGCAGCATCTTGAGTTTCCATCAAAACAAAATCTTCTCTCTCAGAAGAAGGGATATCCATAAGATGGTCAGAATCCTCTATTTCCAAGTGCAGTGATTTCCCCTGCTCGTAAGTCAGGTTTGAATAGTTTTTCATTTGAAACTCTTGATCTTCCAACTACAAAGGTTATTGTGGGGCTGGAGCTACAACTTATTCATCTTCACTCTCATGTATAAAGCTATAAATCATGTTGGGTCTATAGGAGAAATCATTGCTTTGATTAGCAACCACTCCACAAAACATATGTTTTCTTCTCCTTCCTTCAAAAGGGTTCATGTCATGCTGAGCTTCTTCACTGTATGGCATTTATATTTTAGCACTCTTTTACTATTGCCTTCTGCATCCACATGTTCCACATTTTCTTCAAATATACTGCAGGTCCTAAGTGTGTCTTCATACTTCCCAGCAAAGTCATAATTGTCCATTTGCACAATGGGCCTCTCAATGTCAATTCCAAAATCTTGCATTTATTTTCACATTTTGAGAGAAAGTCTGCATCAATAATTCATGACAGTTCCATTAGAACCAACTGCTACGCATCTTCTTCCTCCCCTCCATCATACTGAAATTGCTCCTCTGTACCATGATTTGGTGCTCCACAGTACCACGCAGTGTCTACACAAGCCCACCCATCGCTGCCATCTTGTGTACAGGCAGCAGCTTCCAGGGACCTTGCTCTCATTACCTCAGCTGTAAACCTCCCATATCTTCTTTTTTATATAGAGTAGCCAAGACTTTCTTATTCTTGGCTTGGGGAGAGGAGTGTCCTCCCCTTTTTTATCTTGGAGCACACTTCATGTTCCTGTTGGTGGGGCCAGGGATACTTCCAGGTTAAGGGTTGGGATTCATGACTGGTGGGTCTGGAAATTGGGGACAAGACAGAGTTTCATAGCTTCTTTCTATATCATCAATTTTGTTTGCCTAGTGCCTATCTGGTTGTGAGGGAAAACCCAGAGGAAGTCCATTGTCAATTGAGCTATTGACAATTCAAACACTGGTGAGTAGGAAATACATCTCCTGAAATTACTCAAGTATAGTCAGCAAATAGGTAAGTTTCTCCTATTGACATGGCTATTCTAAGCTCATTTAGGAGATATTGAAGGACCTGAGCTGCATTAACTTTATCCAGGCCTCTGGGACAGTGATGATAGGTTAGTGATTTATCAATAAGTATTCTCCTTTCCAACAAAACAGAAATTGGTTCCAGACTCCATTGTTTCTGTATTTACTGGAGAGATGAGAGAGGTTTTTTTCACATTCAGCACATTTCCTCATTGGAAAATAGTGCACACATTGATCATTTTAATGCCTGCAATTGGCTTTGGCATGCAGTTGAAAATAGGTGATGGAAATGAGTAAAAGCAGAAGTTTACAGTCAGTAGGGAGACTGATGTTTCAGCAAGTTAGTTCAATCATTACATTGCTACAGGTGATGGGGTGGAGGATTGTGTATTGTTGAGAGGAGTAAAAGAGGGTTAGGTAACAGAAGGAAAAGAGGAATCATTTATTTCCCCCAATTTCTGATTTCTTAAAGTATTGGTATTTATTTACACATTTCAAAAACTTTTAAAGAAAGATAACTAAAATTCCCCTTATCCACTTGTTCCCAATTGCTCAAATTCCAGTTTTGTAGATAACCTTTATTTAAATATTAGAAATAGAAGTGATTCTAAAAAATATTGTTTCTTTAATTTTGGCATGGATTCTGGAGGAGCATAGTATTTAGAGTAAAATTTATGGCCCTCTGGAAATTGTTGAAGAACTGGTGAGGCCAGAATGGATCAAGAGTCTTCTTGTACTTTTCAAGATACAGAGGAGGTGAAGACACAAGAGACACAATGAACATAGGTATTTGGGGGGCCCAAGGAAAGTGGAGATTGGAAGGTGTCATTCCCCTGGAATGTTCAAGCTAGGGCCATCCTTAGTACAGTGTCTCAGGGTCTGTGTTGTGTGCTTCTGAACTGTCTGTACTTACATGTTATGGTGACCACCTGACTTATGTACAGTTGAGTGAGGTAACATCTACTGATTCAAAGTTTTGTATGATGCCTGTTTAGCAAAATGCTGGACTTTGCTGTAAGGTTCTCTGCCATTTTAATGAATAATGTTTATATTGAAAGTCCTTTACACATTAGCTCATTGGAACTTTTAAAACTTATTATGGGGAAGCAGATGTGGCTCAAGTGATTGGGCTGCCACGACCATGTTAGAGGTCCAGGCTTTGATTCCCAGGTCCACCTGGTGAGGGATAGGCTGGCCCTCATGGCAAACTGACCTGAGTGGAGAGCTGGCCATGGCAGAGTGCTTGCCCATACAGTGTGCTGGCCTGCATGGAGTCCTGACCTGTGCAGGAGTGCTGGCCTGTGCAGGATTTCTGGCCCATGCAGGAGTGCTAGCCCATGTGGGGAGAGCTGGTGTAGCAGGATGATGCAGCAAAAAAGATATGGGGGATAGATGATGGGAGACATGGAAGATCAAGGATCTGAGGTGGTGTAGGAGATTGACTGCCTCTCCCACTCAGTTGGGTCCCAGGATCAGTTCCCAGTCCATCTGGGTAGAAGACAAGCAGACACAGAGGAGCACACAGAGAGCAGAAAGAGAGCATAAAACAATGAGAGGGGGGAAGAAAAAAATAAATAAAATACATCTTTCTTTCAAAAAAACTTGTTATACATTGTGAAATGATTTCATATATAAGAGGAAATTGAAGTCATCTGAGGAATAATCTAATCATAGTTGTGTTATAAAAGTGGATGATCATGGATATTGCTTGCCTTATGATGAGTCTGTAGATTTTCTTGAAATTGGTGGAAAAAGATGTTTTAGTTATGAACGCTAAAGTGGAAATTGTATAGTGCCACCTGGAAGTTAAAATGACCAGCTTGTTAGAAAATTTCCAGTTCATATCATACCATGTCTTTTAGAACTGGCTTTTAAATATTCAGGGTATGTGTGTCTGGGTGAGAAAAGCAGATGATGATTCAGCACTGAGAATGATCTGATTTGAAAATCAAACACAGTTTGAGCTTTTATAAATTCACCACTTTCTCAATGCTGTCTAACCACTCAAAGATCCTACTCTAGACATTGGTAGAGATGGCCCTCTTTGAACCCAAATGTCCATGATGTTTTAGGAATGAGTAAACTTGAAAGATATACTTGTAGACTTCACTCAGGATGAATGGACCTTGCTGGACACATCCCAGAGAAAGCTATTCAGAGACGTGATGCTGGAGAATTTCAGTCATCTGGTCTCAGTGGGTGAGTCTCTCAAATTTCCCTATCCATATAAATTTCTCTTATTCTTTTAGGAAGCATCTGGAACAGCTTGTCGATATTGTTTTATATTCTTTTGTATTTAATTTAAAGTTTATATACATAATATATTTTATATCATTTTATAACATGCACAACTACCTAAAAATTTTCTCTTTACTTATTATATCTGGTTTTTCACCCCAGAAGACTGTAATCTTCTTGAACACAAATTTCATGTTTTTCTTCTACTCAGTGTCCAGCACTCAGAGCAGTGCTGGGAATTCAATGAATATTTTTTGTAAATAATAAGTAGATTAAATATGTCCTTAATAATTATTCTGCTCTAGGGATTTTATGTGGATTCAGACTATAGTCCTAAAAATAACAGGCATATCCTTTTATACATGAACTATTATGGAGAGCTTATGCTATTGGATTCTTTTTGAAAATAATAGTGAACCTCTGTGGAAACCTAGAATTTCTCCTCACTTGAAAACATAGAGGGTTCCGCAGACTCTCTTTGAACTTGGACATCAACAACCAAAGGTCCTCACTGTATTTGGGCACAAGATTAAGAGATAATCCTTTAATGGTGAAGAAATGTCAATAACCTGTATTCCAGGTACTTTTCCCTTGGCTGACCTTCAATGTTTACCTTATTCTCATTTGGTCACTGAAGTAGTTTGAATCTTTTTGCACTGCAGAAAAACGTTCTAAGATCAAACACATTCCTGTGCATGTGACACCATTGTACATATGACCTCTTGATGAGGTTATTTCAGTTAAGGTGTGTCCCACCTCTATCAAGATGAGTCTTAAACCTGAGTTCTATATAAGAGAATGAAATTCAGGCAGAGAGAGAGAAAGTCAAAGAAGTAAGCTGAAATCACCAAACCCATTAAGAGAAGAAAGAGACGAAGAAATGCTACCATGTGCCTTGTCGTGTGACAAGCTAAGGACAAAGGTTTGCCAGCAGCCATCCCCAGAACACCACCATTTTGGAGGAAAAGTTTTGCCTTCATGATCCCTGCATTTGGCTATTTTCTCAGACTCAAAATCATGAACTGAAAAATTCCCATTGTTTCAGCCAATCGATTTCATGGTATTTGCTTAAGCAACCTGGGACACTAAAACAAAATTTGTAACCCTTTGGATGCTGCTTTTGCAAATACCAAAATTTGTAAATGACTTTAGAATCAGGTAATGGGTAGAGGCTGGAAGAATTGCAAGTGGCATGATAGAAAAGGACTAGACTGCTTTGAAGAGATCATTGGTAGAAATACGGATGTTAAAGGTGCTTCTACTGAGACCTTAGAAGGAAATGATGAATGTTTTATTGGAAGCTGTAGGAGATCAGATGTTTGTTTTACAGTTGCAGAGAACTGGACAAATTTGAGTTCCAATGTTAAATGGAAGGCAGACCTTGAGAGTGATGAACTTGGACATTTCGTTAAGGCAATTTCCAAACTAAACATGGAAAAAGCACCCTGATTTCTCCTTGCAGCTTATAGTAAAATATGAGAGGAATGGGATAAGCTGAGAACTGAACTTCTGGGCATAAAAAATGGAAATTGATAGTTTGGAAAACTCTGAGCTTCGAGGAAGTGAGCTGAGATTAAAATTGACAGAAAAAGGACTGACTGAAGGAAAAATCACTTCAAGGTCAGAGCCATGGAAGCTGAGGTTTGGACTGAAGACACATGATCTGGCCAAGAAAGCAGGGCTGCCCATTTATGTGGAAAGGGTGAATCTGCCCCAGTGCTCAGAGTAGGGTGGCCTTCTGCACTATTGTTCAGGAAGAGAGCTGCCATCCCACTGTTCTGAATGGCTGGAACCTGTGACCCTGGGATTGTGGAGTCTGGCTTCCACCCCAATGTTGTTAGAGGTTTGAGCTTATTCCCTGTGGATTCAGTGAGTCTGTCCACCACCCCAGTGTTATCAGAAGGTGGGGTGGTGACCCCAGGGTTTGGACAGAACATGGTTGCTGCATAAGCACTTGGAAGGCATGAGAATGCTGCTTCAACTGTCCCAGAGATTAAATCATTGTTCCACAGCTGAATCTCAGAACTTGAAATCTAATGGAGCATGCCTTGCAGGGTTTCTGATTTGTTTGGGATCCATGACCCTTGTTTGACTTTCAATTTCTCAATATGGGAATGGAAACATTTATCCTATGCCTGTCCTTCCATTGTATACTGGAAGCACATAAACTCTTCTGTAGATTACATGGGTCCACAGACAGGAATTGTGCCCCAGGACAAACCACACCAATAATCAATTTTCATTAGACTTTCTACTTCGCATTGCATCTGATATGATTTAAGCCTTTTGCAATATTGTGAATATTGTAAAATGAAAGTATTTTGCACATAGAAAAATCATATCTTTTTTAAGTTTAGAGGTGATTTGAAGCTTTATATACCCCAGAAAAACATGTACTTAAACACAATCTGTCCCTGTGGGTGTATACCCATTGTTAGTAGGGTCTTTTGATGAGATTACTTCATTTAAGGTGTGTTCCACCTCATTAAGAATGGGACTGAATCCTAATACCAGAGTCCTTTATCAGAGAATAAAATTCAGAGAAAAAGCAAACAGAAGTATGAAGCTGCAGTTACTGAAATCACAAGAGAATAAAATGACCAGGAGATGCTACCATGTGCCTTGCATTGTGACAAGCTAAGGACCAAAGGTCATCAGCAGCCATTGCCAGAATCTCAAAGTCTTGGGGAGAAACCATTGCATTGGACATTTTTCCTGACATCAAAAATGTAGTAAATTTCCCTTGTTTAACCAACCCATTCATGTTATTTTTTTAAGAATACTAGGAAACTAAAACTGTCACCTTTCCTAGATTTACTGTCAATACACTGTTAACTATACAGAACTCAAAATTTCATTTATATTTTACTACCACCAGGACATCAGGTCTGCAAATCAGACATACTTTCCCAGCTGGAGCAAGAAGAGGAGCTGTGGAGAGAAGGAAATGAATTTTTCCAAAGCCAGAATTCAGGTCAGCTCTAGAAAAGTGTGCTTCATGATAAGGAGGGTCCTGGTGATTGGGTCAGTAGATTCCTGAAAATATCTACTGCAGATTTCCTTAAGTGAATTATATTTTCTGAAATGTAGTTGTCAATATTGGGAAAATGTTGCTAAGATGTGGTCATTATTCCATTTACTTATTATCTATTAAAATGTCTATGACTTTGGGGAAGTGGATATTTGTGTACTGTTGGATTTAATATTCACTTAATTGACCTTTTCCTTTTTTTCCTTTTGGATGATTTTTCCTCTCTTTACATCCACAACATATTAGCTTTTTAATAATTTTTCTTGTATTTCAATTTTGAAAATATTTTCTAATTGTCAATATTGTATACTGTTTTCTAATGCCTGGAGTATTCCTTAATTTGATATTCTTTCCCAGATAAGTATCATATCTGAAACAAATATAGGGCCATGTGGGATTTTTCAACTTTTTAATTTCCTGAATGTTAGTCTAGCAATTGTTTTTTTTTTTCTTCTTTAATTATTTCAGGCAAGTAAAGTGGTCTTAAAAACAAATACTCTTCTTGCAACAATTCTGTAGGAAAGACACATTTACCTTCTTGTCATTAGTATGCTTCATGAGTGTGAACCCCGGTACTCCAAATAGATACTTGGAATGAATTAGGAATTCAGTATAGTCACTTAATTGTAAGTAAATTGGTTTTTAAGTCTTAATTCAGAAAATGTCGTGATAGCTTGAAATTAGGGAAGAATTAACTTGAACAGAAAACTATAACCTGGGTTTTAATTAAAAAATCATTGCATAAACATGGCTCATATGCCTAATCTTTAAAATAGTATAAACTCTTCTAAAATTTATTAGATAGCTCTGCAGTTGAGATGCTACAAAAGAAAAGATCCCTGTGCATGAAAGAGAACAACCTGGTATGGGAAAGATTTTAATTGGAGAATGTCACTGAATGATTAGTCTAGAATTCATATATGTATGAATGGATTTTTATGAAATAAATGGCCTCTCCTCTACTTCCCAGAAGCAGAAATCTCATACTCAAAAAAAAATGGCATTACATGTCTTGAATTGCCAGAAGATTTTACTCACCTATCCAGAGTGACTGAACATAAGTCAACTTACAAGGGAAAGAAACACTACTTCAGCAATGTATTTGGAAAAGGCTTCAGTGACCAGTCATATTTTAATCAACAAAAACTAATTCACCATAGAAGTAAATCATATGGATGCCATCTGATTGGTAAATTGGTTATTCAAAGCTCTGACCTTACAGATTAAAATATAACTGACAAAGGGAAGAAAGCATATGAATTCCATCTATGTTGGTAAGCCTTCACTCAATATTCTGCCCTCAGACAACATGAGGAATTCACACTGGGAGAAACCATATGCATGTCATCTATGTGGAAAACCCTTCAATAGAATCTGTAGCCTTAGTCTACATGAGAGAATTCACACTGGAGAGAAACATTACAAACGTCATCTATGCTGGAATGCCTTCTCTCAGTGTTCTGCCCTCAGACAACATGAGAGAACTCACACTGGAGAGAAACATTATCAATGTCATCTATATGGACAAGCCTTCCCTTGGTCTTCTGTCCTGAGAGAACATGAAAGGACTTGCACTGGTTGAGAAACCCTATGAATGTAATCTATGTGGGGAAGCCTTACCTAGTTGTTCTGCCTTGAGACAACATGAGAGGACTCATACTGGAGAGAAATGCTATGAATGTCATGTATGTGGGAAAGCTTTCACTTGGTCACCTGTCCTAAGACAACATGAGAGGACTTACACTGGAGAAAAACACTTTCAATGCCATTGACGTGGCAAAGACTTCAATAGAATCTCTAATCTTAATCTACATGAGAGAACTCACACTGGAGAGAAACTTTATGAATGTCATCTCTGTGGAAAAGCATTCACCCATTATAGTAGCCTTAGATGATATGAGAGGAATCACTGGAGAGGAACCATATGAATGTGATCTATGTGACAAAGCCTTCCTTAGTTCTTTCCTGAGAAAACATGAGAAAACATACTGGAGATATACTGTGAGAATAGCATCTGTTTGGGGAAGCCTTAGTTTATTTTTGTAATCTTAGACAACATGAGGAAACTGATACTGGAGAGAAACACTATGAATGACATATATGTCAGGTTCTTAACTTTTTTGTTACACATATCACTTTACCAGTCAGTTGAAATGAATACTATAATTTCTTTATTGCATACATTCATAAATGAAGGAAATACTAGATTTCAGTAGGAAGTCAGAGAAAATAAAGTTAATAAGTTGATTTTTTTTTCAATTCAAGCTCATGGACTCCCTGAAGTCAAGGAGTCCATGGAACCCTGGTTAACAACCCCTAATATATGTGAAAGTCTTTGGTCAATGTCCTGGCTTTACACTACATGAGGGAACATATACAGCAACATATGTGGGGCAAGTGAGATTTCTCACTGTATACAATGATTACTTGTGTCATGGTTGAAGGCATGTCTCCAATGATCCCTCATTCCTTAGTATTAATATTCCTACACTGTGGAAACAAGAATCCTAAAATTAATTTACAAAAATCTTCAGCTGGATTTCACATGAGAAAATTCAATGGTCAATAAAGTACCTTTTACAGACCCGTTAGCTTACAATTCACCAACCAGTCAAGAGCTTTGAGCAAGTCTTATTATTGGAATTATGTGGGATAACAATATAGAATTATGAAGTGGCACTGGTGCCCTGAATATTGGATTTAGTAAGAGCTAATATGAGTAGAAGTTAATTTGAGAAATCAGCACTTGCATATATGTAAGCAGCAGATCTTTTTGGTGAAAATATAATATGTTGGTTACACTTCAGGGTTTTTTTTTTTTTTGTTTTTTGTTTTTTGTTTTTGCTGTTCTAAATACAAAGATTTGAATCAATCACAAAATAATATGAATGTTAAATCAAACATATAGAATAAAAAGTTATGACTCTTAACCATTATTTTAGTATTATAAGATGTTCATGGCAAGAATAAAAACAGTCATGCATAAATAAACAATTTAGAAGTAGAGCCTATGGTTCCTAAATACTCCTTTTAATATACCATTTAATATTGCCATCAAAATTTAGAAAGGAGTTAAAATTGAAACTATTTAAATAAAATAAAACTCATCAGTCATGGAGAATAGTGGGTTCATTGGCTAGAGAATCCCCCAGCATCCAGAATCTGTTAGTGTGTCATGCCATGCATTAGTATTATTACAAAAAACACTTTTACAAATAAGGAAATTGAGATAACATCAAGAAATAACATGAAAGTACATTGAAGGCATAGGGAGTGTCCAATTTTCAGAATGTCCAATTCTCAGGAGGAAGGCACCTGCCTCATCTCCAATTTGGTATTACGGATCCTCTGTCTTAATACCACTGCAGCCCAGACCACAAGCCACTCCTGGAAAGTACTTTAGAGAATGCATTCCAGTAGGGAAATAGAAAGGAGTTGGGTATTGTAATGGTTAGGCTAATGTGTCAACTCAGCCAGGTAATTGTGTCCAGGTGTTTGTTCCAACACCACTGCGCTAATTGTAATACAAGAGCATTTATGGACTTCAATCACCAGTGAGTTTACTGCGTGGATGGCTGATTACATCTGCATCAATCAGGGAGATTACATCATCAACGGGTAGCGCTTTTATCCAATCAGTTAAATGGCTTAAAAGGGGAAGTGATTTCAACATTCAGAGAGAATTTCCCAGCTCTTCGTTGGACAGGCAACTTCTCCCAGAAACTCATCAACGACCCTTTGTTGGACTTCCATCAGAGCCACTGGTTTGCAGCCTGCCTGTGGAGCCTGAACTTGTGCATCCCCACGGTTGCGTGAGACACTCTTTGAAAATCTCATATTATTGACAGATATCTCCTGTTGATTCTGTTTCCCGAGAGAACCCTG
>JAQZBX010001136.1:0-88217 GCA_029593785.1 Cabassous unicinctus | reverse complement strand
AGGTAAGAGGAGCCCAAAGTGGCCAGGTGGCAGTCTTAACTTCTAGTTCAATGGAATCATTGTTATGTTCCCTGGTGGCAGCACTCCTCCTTTTGGGACTAAAACCTGTAGACCAGCAGAGCTTAAAGTTGTAGGGACAGGAAGCAAAAATTTTCCTAGTGGGTCACTAGGGGTAATAGTGAGTGGTGCCACTCCCCTGGTACCAAGCTGTATTAGTCAGGGTTCTCTCGGGAAACAGAATCAACAGGAGATATCCGTCAATGATATGAGATTTTAAAAGAGTCTCTCACGCAACCATGGGGATGCACAAGTCCAGGCTCTACAGGCAGGCTGCAAACCAGTGGCTTCGATGAAAGTCCAACGAAGGGTCGTTTGATGAGTTTCTGGGAGAAGTTGCCTGTCCAACGAAGAGCTGGGAAATTCTCTCTGAATGTTGAAATCACTTCCCCTTTTAAGCCATTCAACTGATTGGATAAAAGCGCCAGCCATTAATGATGTAATCTCCCTGATTGATGCAGATGTAATCAGCCATCCACGCAGTAAACTCACTGGTAATTGAAGTCCATAAATGCTCTTGTATTACAATTAGCCCAGGGCTTGTTGAAACAAACACCTGGACACAATTACCTGGCCGAGTTAACACATTAGCCTAACCATTACAGACCCCTTGGGGTCCTTGGACCCCTGATTAGGACCCCTGCTTTAGCCATATTTTCTTTCAATTCTTTGAATTGACTTAGGGGAGTTGTGATTATCACTGATTAATTGTCTTAAATCTTGTATCTCTTCAGAATACTTGGTTGATTACTTTGGCTATGTCTTCTCTTCCAGCTTCCTATGATGTGTTGCAATATTTTGCTGATGCCTAAGCTTCTGAATATGTTGGTGAATTTACTCTAATGGCCAATTTTCCTCTTACCTTTCCTTTGTTTTCACAACGTTTCTTTGATATTTGTTTTCACTTATTCTTTAAAATTGCCCATTTTAAGTTACCAAAATGTGCCAGGACTCACTAACGGGGCACAGATTTTCTTCCAGGATTTAAGGTACAGAGAGAACCACAAGAAAACCACATGCAATTTCCAGACTGGCCAGCAAATGTTGTACATCAGTGCACCATTCCAAACTGTTGTTTCAATCTCTACTTTCTTGTGCTTGGTCTGACCAGAGCAGAGATTCAAAGCAGGCTCTGCTGGCTGAATTCACTTAAAAAAAAGCCCCCATCCCCCTCCCTGTCCCTTGTAACAGCTGACAGAAGGATGATGTCTGTTCCCTTCTCAGTGAGCTGCAGTGAGGCAGGGATTTTACTCCATCTAATATCTTGTGGTGGTGGAAGGGATCACTTCCTGGCTGTCGGGGTTTGGTTACTCACATTTGTTGTTTCGCATTCTTCATCTCTCTGTCCCTCTCCCTCCTGGGAGTTGTGTAGCACTGCCCTGGTCTGCTGATAGGGCAGTGCTACACAACAAAGCAGATCCTTCTGATAGCTTTTGGCTGTTTCTATGTTGTTTTGTGAAAGAATTTTGTCCTGCCTTCCTACTCTGATGCCATCTTATCACAATTCCCCAAAATCAGCTTTTGCTTTTGATGATTCTCTCAAGTGTTTTTCTATTATCTCTTTCATTTATCTCTGCACTAATATAATTTTCTTCCTTCCTATCACTAGTGCTTTTATTTTTTCTTCTTTTTTTAGTTTCTCCTGTTGTGAGTTTAGATTACTGATTGGATATATTTCTTCCTTATTAATATAATTATTTAAATAAATTTCCACATGAGCTTTGCCTTTGTTGTATCCCATATGATTCCCTATGTTATTATATTTCTTATTATATTTCCATTTATCTCATATGTCCTAATTTCCCATGTGATTTCTTCTTTGACCCAATGTTTTTTGAAGACTGTATTGTTTAAATTCAACATATATGAATTTTGTATTTCACCCTCTTTTAGTAATTTCTAGCTTTATTACATTTTGGCCAGAAGAGGTATTTTGTATGATTTCTCTTGTGTTACATTTTGTGAGATTTGTTTTTTCTTAACATATAGTCTATACATGTCTTAGTTTATCAAAGGAGTGCTGATCCAAATTACCAGAAATCTGTTGGCTTTTATAAAGGGGATTTATTTGGGTAGAAGCTTACTGTTCCAAAGCCATGAAAAGTCCAAACCAAGGCAACATCAGAGATACTTTCTTATCAATGTCAGTTATTGTTGATCCTGGTGTATTGACGCGGTGAAGCAAGTTGGCTGTTGATCTCTGTAGAGGTTTCAGCCTTTCACTTCAGAATCTACGATCCCATGGAGCTCAGCTTTGAACAATCAGACATAGGACTTGTTTCTTTCCAGGCCTTCTATGTCAGTTTCCGCTATTTTACCCTCTTCTTAAGTTCAGCTGTAAGCTGTCAGGCATATAGCAAGGCTGGTATCCTCTTATGATGCTCCATAGGTCCAGGCTCTTGTAGGCTTCTTGCTTAAGCTATCCTCTTTCTTCCACAGCAGGATCAAATATGGTGGCTTCCTTTTCCCTCTGTCTTTCTGTCTAAGTCCATTTATATCAGACCCAGCATGGGGGTTGAGAATCAGCCTGAGTTAGGATTCACTGACTTAGTCAAATCAAAAGCCCCAAATTAATCCTATCAACTAATCCAGTCAAAGGTCCTTTAACTGAATTTAATGGAATGAAAGGTTATCACACTCAGAGGATTAGATTAGTTTACAAATATAATCTTTCTCTTTTTGGATTCAAAAAATAATCTCAAACTGCCACAATACTGGAGAATAATATGTGTGTATTTGAGAAGAAGAGTGTTCTGCCTTTGAATGAAGTTTTTAATGTTTGTCTGTAGGTCTAGTTGGTTTACAGATTTTTTTCAAGTCCTTTATTCCCTTATTGATCTTCTGGTAAATGTTCTATAAATTATTGACAGTGCAGTATTGAATTCTCATTCTACTAATATAGAGTTGGCTATAAAGGAATAATTCGTATATTTTTGTACTCTGTTTTGTGTATATAAATATATGTTTGCAATTGTTTTATGTTTTCGATGTATTGACATTTACAACCATATGGTTTTCTTCTATGATCTATGGAGTGTTTTTTCCTTAAAGTCTATTTTGTTTGATAATACAATAGCCATCCCTGTTTTTCTTTTTGATTACTCTTTGCAATATTTTTCAAATACATTTTTCCGTCTTTTAAATTTCACCTTACTTGTGTCTTTGAAATTAAGGTGAATCTCTAGTTTAAAAAAAAAATGGAGTCCTATTAAGCCTTTTCACTCTGTCTGCCAAACTCTTTAGACTAGAGATTTTAACCCATTTAAATATAAAGTAACTACTGATAATGCAGGACTTTCTTCTACTACTTTGATGATTGGGCTTTTAATTCTTATACCTTTGCTCCACAGTTCTTTCACTACTCTCTACTTTAGTATTTAGATGTTTTTTTGTAGTAAATCTTTTAGAATACATTTTCATTTTCTTCTGTGCATATGATTCAAATATATTTTGTTCATTCATACCATGTAAACTAACTTTAAGCTCTTAAATCTGTGAGTCTCATTTGATTTGATACCAACTTATCTTCAATAGAATACACCAACTATTTTCTTATATCCCTCTGTTCCCAAATATTTTTATAGATCTACTCACAAATTATACCTATATACATTGCATGTCCAAAACCATAGATTTATCATTACTTTTTGTGTATTTAAATGTTAGATCCTGTAAAAAATTTAAAAATGGTGTTATAAAACAAAAAATATTATAGTACTAGCATTTATGCTTACCCATGCAGCTATCTTTATTTCTTTATTCACATTTATTCTACAGCCAGGTGGTCTTTCTTTTTTTCCAATAGAATTACCCTTATCACATTTTAAGGTTGGTCTCGTGGTAATGAACTCCCTAAGCTTTTGTTAATCTGAGAATTTCAATCTGCACATTTTTGAAAAACAGTTTTGCCAAATAGGTAATTCTTCTTGAGGTTTTTTTTCTTCCAGCCTTAAAAATATATCAACCCATTGCCTTTCTGTTTGTGTTAATATATCATTTACAATGTGCAAATATACATTTGAATTATACCACGATGTAATACTACTTTTGTTATTTCTTTATTGATTTTTGTTGTTGTTTTTGAATGTAAGAGCACCCCCCACACACACACACACACACTAGCAAACACAAAAAGTAGAATTAATCCCAGCCTGCCTCAAACTCTTTAGTGACCTCTCTCAGGGTATTGACACCATCAGGTATCAAAAGGGAAAGAGTGATTGGCAGTGTTGGGTATAGGGAGCTGGAAATCATTGCCAGCTCCCGGCCTTCCAGGGTCTAGTGCTCGGCAGGGAACCACATACGGTTGAGACTTACAGAGACTTCATAACACTGAGGGTACTATTCAAAGGCATTCCACTGCTAAATAGAATTAGTGGAAGAGCCAAACTTCATTAACACTTCTCTTGTACCTGAACTATGGTTTACACTTGAAATGAGTATGTATTCCACCATTATTGGGTGAAGTTTCCTATATTTGTTGCTTACAATTAGTTGGTTTACAGTGTTTTTCAGGTCCTCTGTTGTCTTATTGATTTTCTGTTTAATGTTCTATTCAGTGTTGAAAAGTAGTGTATTGAAAAACAGCGTATTTTGTTGTGGTACTGGCTATTTCTCCCTTAAATTCTGTCAATGTTTGCTTTGTATATTGCGACACTCTGCTGCTAAATGCATATATTTTCATAATTTAAAAAAGCATCTTGTTTAATTGACCACTTTACTGATAAACTCCTTTTTGTCTTTTGACTTAATGTGTATTTTGCATGATATTAATATAACCACCCTGTTTTATATTGATTCTATTTGCTATTTGCATGAAATATTTTTCCATCCTGTCATTTTCAATCTTTTATCTATGGATCTAGTATGGATTTCTTGTAAACAGCAGCATATAGTGGGGGATGTTTCTTTACATTTTCTGTTGAGCTCACGCTTTTTGTTGGAGAGAAAAAAAAACTTACATTTAGGGAAGTTAATAAGACAAGATATACTTTACCATTTTACTGTTTGTTGTAACTAATATATTTTTTCTCTGCTTTCCTCCATTATTAACTTTCTTTTTGTTTAGATGATTTTTTATAATGAGTCATTTTGCATCACTTCTTTCCTTTGCGTAGATTTTTAGAAATATTTCCTTTATTAATACCATAGGTATTAAATTTGGCATAGAAAATATATCAACATTTACTTTATAGTGATTCCAAATTGACTTCAATAGCATATAAATACATAGTACCTATAGCTCTCCATCCCTCCCATTTATTTTGATAGTGTTATAAATTACATTTCCATGCATTTTTCACCCAATGACAAAGATTTATGTTTGTTTTATTTCTGTATTTGAATTTTCAGGCTTTTGAGAAGTAACAGACATTACCATTGACAAATGGAATAATATTCACATATATATTTTCACATGTATTTATATACACCAAAGATCTTTATTTCTTCATCCAGCACCAAGTTATTCTCTCATATTCTTTTCAAAGTGGAGAACTCCCTTTAGCATATTTTTTAAGGTAGGTCTAGTTCTAATAGCTCACTCATTTTTTTTTTGTTGAAAATTTATTAATTTCCCTCAGTTTTGAAGGACACTTTTTCTAGGTACATTATTCAAGGGTAACTTTTTTGTTTGTTATTCTATATATATATCTATTATGCTATAATAATAGTATATATATTTTTTTAAATTTCATCACCTTACATATATCTTCCCATGGCCATCTGGCTTCCATGATCTCAACTGAGAAATCAGACATTAATTTCATTAATGCTCCTTTGTGTTTGACATATAACTTCACTCTTGCTGATTTTAAGATTCTGTCTTTGTCCTTGGCACTGGACATTTTCATCATGATGGGTTTTGATTAGATCTACTTGGGTTCACCCTACTTGGCATTCATTGAGCTTCTGGGATTTGTATATGCATTTTTTCATCAGATTTTGGAATTTTTTTGACATTATTTCTTCAATTATTATGCTAGCCTTTTATGTCTCTCTTCTTCTCTTATAGTGTATAAATCTATATAATTGATGGTGCCCCACAGTTTCTAAGGCTTTCTTCATTTTTTTGCCCATTATTCATTCTGTTACTCAAATCAGATAATTTCAATTACTTTGACTTTGTATTCACTAATTCTTTTAATATGGAGTTCCACAATTTTCATTTGGTTCTTCTTTACAATTTCTATCTAATTAATTAAATTTTCATTGCATTCGTTTATTATTTTCCTGATTTCCTTTCATTATTTTTCCATCTTTTCCTTTATTTCATTGTCTTATATATGTCTTAAGTTCTTTGATTAATAATTGCAGAAACTGCCCTTCTTTTGAAATATTTTCCATTGAATTATATTTTCCTGTTTCTGGGCCATACTTTTCTGTCTCCTAGAATGCTTTTTTTAAAAAAATTTAGTTTAGTTGACATTTGGACATTCTGAATATTAAGCTATAGTCACTCTGAAACTCTATTTCTCTCTCTCTCCTATGCCAGGCTAACAAAAAGAAGAAAACAAAAAGGAAAGAAAGAGACAGAAGAAAAAAGAAAGAAAATACTAATAAAACACACAAGCAACCAAAAAAAAAAAAAAACCAAGGAGGAAATGAGGAATAACTAATGAAGTGAATGGCCTCCCCGAGTCTCTTATTTTGTGCTGGTAGGAAGCCAGAAGCTGCTTCTATCAAGGCCTAAACATAAACCAGTGTCCCTGCTTGTCCCTCAGAAATCTAGCAGGCCCAAAACACAAATGGGAGAAAGAAAAAGTCAACCAATGAAAAAAATTGAAAATAAAGAAATGAGAGAGAGGGTCACTAACTCTTTTTGTGCCTGTAGAACCTAGTATAAAGCTGAAGACACCGCTTCTGAGAAAAAGGACCTCAGGGAGTTACCAGACTAAAGAACAAAGAAAGAAAAAATACTGAACCAATGAAAAAGTGTGCTGTGTCTTTAAGTCCTGGTAGATGCTGTTTTGAAGCCAGGAATTGTTGCTGTAGAGGGATAGTAAAAAGCTAAAGTCTATGCTGTTCCTTCAGGTATATGCAATCCAAAAAATCCCATACACAGAAGGAAGAAACAAACACTCACCCTTTATTTCCACATGGATGCTGGTGGGAGGCTGGAAGCACTGCTCCCAGAGGGCCATAACTAAGACTTGCTTCAAAGCTGGTCCCTCATGGATCCCACAAACCAGCCTAAACCTTTTCAATCTAAACTGTTAGAGGAAGAGTTTTGCTCAGCTAGCCCTGGTTTCAGCCCACTGCTGCCAGAATCTGGACTGCATGGCTGGAACTGCAACCAATTCCACAGCTGCTCCCATGGAGGTGAGCCAATTGGGGCTGAAAACTGGTTTGTGTTATCAGTTATAAAATCTGAAATCTAAGTAACCTCCTCCTTCCTCGGACACTTTTATAGTTGTTCTAAATATCCATTCTGGTTCCAGGGTTTCTATATAGGTATTCCATGCTCTTTTTCCAGCTTTTTCATTTCAGGAGTGGAAGGAGCAGTTTGCAACACTTCTTACCTGATCTACCTTTTTTTGTTTATGCCAAGAATTTTTAATTTTGATTAATTACAATTGGTGTATAACTATTACTACCTGTGCTTTGGTGTCATATCATATATCTGAGCCATATGTAAGTTCATGAGAATTTATCCCTATGTTGTTTCTAAGATTTACTAATTTTGGTTTTTAAATTAGGGCTTGAACCATTTTGCATTACTTTTATATGCAATGTAAAGTAGGGGGCTAAAATAGTTCTTCTGAATGTCATTAACCAGTGCCCCAACACCATTTGTCAAAAAGATTACTCATTCATTTTGATAGATCTTGACAACATTGTTGAATTTTATATAATCATAACCATATGGATTTATTTTTGGTTACTTAATTATATTCCATTAATTTATATTTCTACCCTTATGCCAGTAACACACTGTTTTAATTGATGTAGCTTTGTAATAAGGTTTTTTTTTTGTTTTGCATATGACATATCTTTAATAGTTTTCAATATTTATTTATTTTTATGGTTAATAGATTTCTTTTTTTCTTATTTTTATATCAATGCTACAAGTTACTCATTTAAGAAAAGAACTGCAAAAGCTATACATTTGCTTTAGTCAATAGTTACATTCCCCTCCTCCCCAACCTTATTTTTGTTCATTCCTCAATCCTGAGGTATTTGGGATTATGTCCATTCTGGCTTCAGGATGAGAATGGGTATAGATATTATGGGTGAGAGGAATGGAATGATTTTGTTTACAGTTGAAAATACTCCTTGATTTTAGGATTGGGCTGGTCAATCATCATCATTTTTTAGTTGTCCAGCAAAGGGCTGAAGAACTGAAGAGTAGGTGTTGGCCACATATCTGCTGGATTTTAGGGCTCAACCAGTATAAGAACAATCTGAAGGTTTTAAGTCTCTTGTTTCACAAGTTCCTCATTTTTTCTGAAGATGAAACTTTGACCTTCAGCTGGCTGCATTCACTTTCAGAGAAGACTGAGTATAGCAGTATTATTGACAACAAATGGGTATTTCTCTAACATAAAATATTTTCCTAAAAGTAAAATTTACAATATTCCCTTATATGCCCCATTGTTGAAACTTTACCTTGGTAGGGTACCTTTTTTACTACTGATGGAAGAATGCTAAAAATATGACAGTTAACATAGTCAACATTCTACTTTAGATGTATTTTCCTTATATAGCCTCTTATTATTAATACCTTGTTTTCATGACATACTTTTGTTATAGATCCTAAAAAAAAATTATTATTTGTATTATTTATCACAATCCTTATTCATAAGAAGGATCACTCTGTAATACAATCCCATGTTTTATCCTCTAACTTTCCTTCTAGTAACATATATGACCCAAAAACTTCCACTTTCATCCATAATAACATATATATTTAAGGAATGATATTTTAAAAAATCAAAATAATATGCTACCATCATCTCATCCATTTCCAATTACAACCAACTTAATTATGAATGATTAAGCATAAGCTCCCTATTCTCTATGCCCATTCTATAACTCTGTAAACTTTTTTCTAGATTCTACCTCTAAGAGTTTGCTTATTATAATAAATTCATATTTGTGAGATCATACAATATGTGTTCTTTTGTGTCTGGCTTATTTCATTCAAAATATGGTCCTTGAGGTTTACCCATGTTTCTATATTCTTACAAGTGTATAATTCACCATCATATGATTATCATGTGTCTTCCTTATCCATTCATCTGTTCATATACACCTGAGTTGACTCCAGCATTTGAAAATTATGAATAATAATGCTTTGAACATTTGTTTGCATATAACTGTTCGTGACCCTTCCTTAATCTTTTTCTCAGACTATACTTAGTAGCAAGATGTCCATATCATATGGCAATTATATACTTAGCTTTCTGAGGAACTATCAATTTGTCTTCCACATTGGCTGTACCATTTTGCATTCAAAACAGCAGTGAATGATTGTTTCTATTTCTCTACATACTCTCCCACACTTGTATCTTCTTTTTTTAAAAATAGTTTTTGGTCAATCTAGTGGGTGTGCAATGACATCTCTTTGTGGTTTTGATTTGCATTTCCCTAATAGCTAGTGGTATTGATCATCTTTTCTTGAACTTTATAGTCATTTCTATTATCTATTTGGGAAAATGTCTATTCAAGTATTTGCTCATTTTTCTATTGGATTGTTTGTGTTCTTATCGGTGAGTTGTAGGATATATTTTCGTATGCTGAATATTAGACCTGTATGGGTTATGTGGTTTCCAAATATTTTCATCCATTAAATAGTTTTCAATTTCTTGACAAATTCATTTGAAACACAATTTTTTTTAAATTTTGAAAAGGTCCCTGTAGCAGTGTGGCATTGTTTATCAATTCAAAAAATAGTTATTGGATTATGTTCCTAAACTAGTCTGTCAGATGTATCACTTTTAATTGATTAAATGATGGCTAGGAATTTGATTGAGACTCATCAATTGGGCATTGACAACATGGCAAAGAACAGAGTTGGGTGTTTTTGAGCTGGAGCCCAGGAATTGAACACACAGAAAAGAATACAGAGGAACACAGATGGCTCCTTAGACATTGCAGAAAACCCCGGGATAGAGACAGAGCTCTTCGCCTGAGAGTCTATAACTGACCTTGTGGAAAGAACGCAAAAACTGAGCCCAGAGAGAAACAGAGCCCTGGGAAGAGAGGAACCCAAGAAGCCTGAACCCTTGCAGACACTGGCAGCCATCTTGCCCCAACATTTGACAATAGACTTTAGTTAGCGAAGTAATTTATGATTTATGGCCTGGTAACTGTAAACTTCTTCCCCAAAATAAATACACTTTACAAAAGCCAACTGATCTGGTATTCTGCATCAGCATCCCTTTGACTAATACAGTCCATTTATCTAATTTTCCTTTAATTGCTCATGTTTATGTGTGAAGTTACGAAAGCATTGCCTACCACAAATCTTGAAGATACTTCCCTACATTTTCTTCCAGGAGTTTTGTATTCCTGAGTCTTATATACAGGTATTTGATACATCTTGAGTCACTTTTTGTATAGGGTGTGAGAAAGGGGTACTCTATTATTCTCTTGGATTTGGATATCCAATTATTCTAGCACCATTTGATGTAGAAATGATTCTGTCCCAGTTGAGGGGACTTGCAGCTGCAACAAATATCTATTGCCCATAGTTGTGAGGTTCTATTTCTAAACTCTCAATAAGTTATTTGGTCAATATAACCATTGTTATGACAATACCATGCTGCTTTGACCAATGTAGCTTTGCAATGTGCTTTAAAACCAGTTAGCATGAGTTCTCCAACTTTTTTTTTTTTTTCAATATGTTTTTAGCTATTTGGGGCTGCTTACCCTTCCAAATAAATTTGATATTTTGCTCTTCTATGTGTGCAAAAAAAGCAGTTGCAATTTTTAGTAGGATTGTGTTGCATCTGTACTTCAATTTAGGAAGATTGACACTCTAATGGTATTTAGTATTCCAATCTATGAACATGGGATAACTTTCAATTTATTTATTTATTTATTTATTTATTTATTTATTTATTTATTTATTTATTTCTATTAGCAAAGTTTTGTAGTTTTCTGTACAAGTTCTTTACATCTTTTATTAAATTTATTCCTTGAAAAAAAAATTTTTTTTTAATTCCTGGGGCTGGGGATTGAACCTGGGAACTTGTATGTGGGAAGCTGGCACTCAACAACTGAGCCACATTGGTTCCCCTGAGTTGTATTTTTTCATTTGCTTGTTTTATTTTTTTGTTGCTGTTTGTTTTTTAGGAGGCACTGGAAACTGAATCCAGGGCATCCCATGTGGGAATCAGGCACTCAACCTCTTGAGCCACATCCACTCCATATTCCTAGATATTTGATTCTATTAGCTGTTATTGTAAATGGAATTTTTTTCTTGATTTTCTCCTCAGATTGCTCATTATTCGTGTATAGAAACACTTATGCATTTCCTCTTGACTGTATATCTTACCACAATGTTTAATTCAATTATTAGCTCTAGTAGATTTATTGTAGATTTTTCAGGACTCTTCCTATTTAGATGATGCAACTTGAAAATAGTGAAAGTTTTTTTTTCCTTCCTTCCTTTCCCATTTTGAAGCTTTTTAATTCTTTTTCTCACCTAATTGCTCTAAGAAGAACTTCTAAAACATTGTTGAAAAAGTGAGTTGACACTGGAATTCCTTTTCTTGTTCTGGATGTTAAAGAAAAAACATTCAGCCTTTCAACACTAAGTATGATATTATCTGTGAGCTTTTTATATGTGTTCTTTATCATATTGAGGATATTTCCTTTGATTCCTACTTTAAAGTGTTGTTATCAAGAAAAGATGCTGAATTTTGTGGAATGCCTTTTCTGCATTGGTAGAAATGGTCATGAGATTTTTCCCATTCAATTTGTTAAGTGATGTATTGCATTAATTGATTTTTTTGTGTTAAGCCATGCTTGCAAGGTAAAACCCATCTGATCATGGAGTATAATTCAATTAATGTGTAGTTGGGTTTGATATGCAAATATATTGTTAAGGATTTTTGCATCTAAATTCATTAGAGAGATTGGTCTCTAATTTACTTTTCTTGTTGCATCTTTTTTTGGCTTTTGTATTAGGGTGATTTTGGCTTCTTACAATGAATTAGGTAATGTTCCCTTCTACAATTTTTGGCAGAGTGATCAGGATTGATATTAGTTCTTGGAATGGTTGGTAGAATTCTCTTGTGATGCCATCTGGTCTTAGGCTTTTCTCTTTTGGTAGGATTTTGAAGGCTGATTCAACCTCTTTACTTGTGATTTGTTTGTTGAAGTCTTCTATTTTTTCTAGTGTCAGTTTAAGTTGTTTGTGTGTTTCTAGGAATTTGATCATTTTATGTAAATTGTCTAATTTAGAGTTGTTCATAATATCCTCTCATAATCTTTTTTTATTTCTGTGGGGTCAATGGAGATGTGCCCTCTCCATTTTCTGATTTTATTTATCTGCATTTCTTTTGTTTTTCCATAGTTAGTCTAGGTAAGGTTTGTCAGTTTTATTAATCTTCTCAAAGAATAATCTTTTGGTTTTATTACTTGCCTCTATTGTTTTCTTTTATTGTTCTCAATTTCCTTTATTTCTCTAATCTTTGTCATTTCTTTTCTTCTGCTTACTGTTGAATTTTTTCACTGATCTATTTCTAGTTCATCCAGGTGTGTCATTAAGTCTTTGATTTTAGCTCTTTTCTTTTTTCTTTTTTAGTGTGAGTGTTTTGGGCAATATATTTCCTTCTCCCATTGCCTTTGCTGCATCCCATAAGTTTATATATGTGATGTCTATTTTTAATTCATTTCAAGATATTTACTGATTTACATGCAATTTATTCTTTTGCCACTGATTGTTTGAATGTTTTGTTGAAGTTTCATGTATATATATATAAATTTTCCAGTTCCCTGTCCATTGTTGATTTTCAGCTTCATTCCATTGCAGTCATAGGAAATGCTTTGTATAATTTTTACATTTCTAAATTCAATTAGACATATTCTATGACCTAATGTAGTCTATACTGTAGAATGTTTCATGAACACTCAAGAAGAAGATATACCCTGCTGTTTTGGAGGACAATGTTCTCTATTTGTCTGTTATGTCTAGTTTATCATGTTTTTCAAGATCTTTCTTTCTTGATCTTCTGTCTAGATCTTCTATCTATTGCTGAGAGTTGTGTATTGAAATATCCTACTATTATTTTAGAGATTTCTCTTTCACACCTCAGTTTTTCCAGTGTTTACCTTATGTATTTTGAAGCACCATGGCTAAGTGCATAAATATTTACATTGCTTTGCCTTCTTGGTACAATGCTCCTTTTATTCTTATATATGGTCCTTCTTTGCCTCTTATTACAGTTTTATATTTAAAGTCAATTTTGTTCAATATTAACAGCTCTGTTTTCTTTACTGTTTGCATGGAATATCATTCTCCAAACTTTTACTTTCAACCTGTTTGTACTCTTGGATCTAAGAGGAGGCTCTAGTAGACAGTATATAGAGGGATCCTTTTATCCCTTCTGTAAGTTTATTTCCTGATTAGGGAATTTAATCCATTAACATTTAATGCTATTACTGTAAAAGTAGTAATTTCTTCAACTATTTTATCTTTAGGATTTTATATGTAAGTTCTTATTTTTGTCTCTGTTTTTTTTTTTTTTCCACCATTTTTGTTACCATTACTAATTATCTTAATTTCTACTCTGTTCTTCAAAGTTCTCTCCTATCATTTCCTTTCAGGCTCAGAACTCCCTTTGGTATTTTTTCTAGGGCAGTACTCTTGTTGACAAATTCTCTCTCTTTCTCTTTAGCTGTGAGTATTTTAAACCCTTCTTTGTTTTTGAAGTATCATTTAGCTAGTTTCAGAATTCTTGGCTATTTTCCCTATTTTTCTATTTCCCTCCCTTAAAGATTTCATACCACTGCCTTCTAGTCACCATGGTTTATGATGTGTAATCAGCATTTAGTCTTATTGAGCATTGCTTGTATGTGAGGCATCATTTTTCTCTTGCTGGTTTCAGGATTCTCTCAACTTTGGCATTTAGTAATCTAATTTGCAAATGTCCTGGAGTAGTTCAATTAGGGTTTATTCTGTATTGAATATGCTCCACTTCCTGAACATGCATATCCAAGCCCCTTATAAGAGTTGGAAATTTTTCAAGCAATAGTTCCTCAAATACTCTTTCTAGCCCATTTCCCTACTTGTCTCTTTCTGGGACATCCATGATGTGTATGTTTATGCCCTTCAAGCTGTCACTCATTTTCCTTAGCTGCTGCTCAAGTTCCATTTTTTTTCTCTACCTCTTCTTTTGTGTGTGTGATTTTTGATGTCATATCTTCTAATTTGCTATCCTTTCTTCTGTTTTTTTTTTTTTTTATGAATCTACTGAATGTTTTATCTCTGCTTTTGTGTCTTTCATTGCCATAAGTTCTTTTATTTTTCTTTGTATGTTTAAAATTCATCTTTATGTCCACCCAGTGTCTTCTTAATATCTTTTATTTCTTCCTTTATCTCCTTATATTAATTTAGGAGATTTGTTTGGATATATTTAGTTAGTTGTTATAAAGTCTTTATCTCCTATGACTTTATAATTTGTTTCTTTGACTGACCTATATCCTCTGTTTCTTAATATGGCTTGTAATTTTTTGCTAATGTTTAGACATTTTATTATCTTGATAAGTTTACTCTGATGGTCAGTTTCTATCTGTTGCATAGGGTTTTGTTTTCAATAAAATAAAAACCTCTTCTAAATCTTTAGGATCGCTTGTGTTTAACTAATCAAGCTGGGTCAGGGACCCACAAAGTTTGCTCAGATCAATTCAAAAGGACCTTGAGAAGAGTGTATGGAAAGACTCTAGAAAGCCTTTTAAAAAATTTCCCCTTCACAGGCTTCACCCCTATCATGGGTGGGGGAAGTGTTGGTAACAATAGTTGGAAGGAAACCTGACCTTTCCTGCTGAAAATTATTTCTTCAGGGAAGCAGAGATCCAAACTCTCCATTCAGGAATCTCACTTGGCCCTTGAACCTGCTTTTGTATTTCCATAGAAGAAGGCTTCTCTGGCCCCAGCCTGTACAGAGGTTGTTTGTCTCTAAGATGTGGTAATGGTACCAGACACTAGTCTGGATCAATTGATTCACAGTTCCTCTGTGGTCACCTCTCAGTCTCCCCATCCTCATCCTTCTGGGATCTTGTAATGTGGTTCCCTGGCCTCCAGAGTCTGAGCATTGCTATCTCATTTAAAACAGCACCCACCTGCACCTATCTCCTCCTACCATGTCCAGCAAGGCCTGCCTCATAAACTGTCCATCCCACCACCCCCTGCAGTTGGTATAGCCTCCCTCACGACTGTAGTTTTAAATATGCAATTGTAAGCTCTCAAATTTTTTATTTACTTCAAAATTGTTTTCGTTTTTCTGTATCACTTTCAAATCTGTAAGAATTATAGGAAAATAACTTATATTTCTAAAAAAAAAATGCCCTAAGGATTTTGAAAGGGTTTGATTTGACCCTGTAAATCACCTAGAGTAGTATTGCATTTTTAGCATTATTAAGTTTTCTGATCCAATATCAAAGAATTGCTTTCAGCAATGTTGTAAGCTTATCACTGTACAAGTGTTGCATCACCTTGGTTAAATGTATTCCTAGTTGTTTTATTTTTATTGATGCTATTGTAAATGAAATTGATTCCTTATTATACTTTTCTTTTTGTTCATACAACTGATTTTTGTATTTGTATCCTGAAAATCTCTGCAATTACTAGCTCTAAATTAAAAAAAAATTAGATATAAGATAATTATGTTTCTGAATATAAATTGTATTACTCCTTTCTTTTCTATTTGAATGTATTTTATTTATCTATTTATTTATTTATTTATTTATTTTTGCCTAAATTCACGGCATAGAATTACCAGGAAAATGTTGAATAGCAGTAGTGAAAGAACATGTCCTTATTTTTTTCTTCATATTAGTGGGAATTCTTTTATCTTTCAACATTAAGTATTAAGTTATCTGTGGGTTTTTCATAAATGTCCTTTTTCAGATTGAAAACGTATCTTTCTATTGCTGGTTTGTTATTTTCATAAATATTGTTAGATTTTATCAAATGCTATTTTTGCATCAATTAAGATGTTCAAATGTTTTTTTCTTATTCTATCAATGTAATATATTACATTGATTGATCTTGATATGTTAAAACAGTATTGCATACCTGGGATAAATCCTATTCTCTGATGTGTCTTTGCATTTTTGTAAAGTAGGTAGTAATATATTATTGTTATCTCAATTTTAGCATTATAAGATTTTTTTTTTTTTTTTGGCTAGTCTCATCCATATTTGTCGATATTGCTGATTTTATCAAAGAAAAAAATTTTGATTTTGTTAATTCTCTATTTAAATATATTATTTCTCATTTATCTCTGTTTTGATCTTTTTTATTCCCTTCATTCTGATATATTTTTAGATTATCTGCTGTTTAATTTAGGCATTTTAGAATTGTGAATTTCCCTCTAAACATTGCTTTAAATGAATCCCATATGTATTAGCAAATAGTGTTTCTGTTTCTTATCGCAAAATATTTTTAAATTTCACTTTTAATTTTTGTCCCATTCTTTATTTTCCAAATGTTTTGAATTTTCTACTTTGTTTTCTTTTTTTATTTCTAATTTCATCCTAATTTCTTATTTCCAGTCAAAGGGAGCACTTTATATGGTTTCGTTTTTTTTATCCAATGTGAGATGTATTATTTGGCCTTATGCATTGTTTATCTTTGAGAGTGTTCTATGTGAGCTTGTGAGCAATGCTTATGTTTATACACATCAAAGAGATTTGAGTGGTGCCTCAGCATCCATCTTACTTTGGTTAAGCCACATGCCTCAACACTGAACTTAAATTTAGTTAATGAAGAGCTTTCCAGCCCTGCGGCATAAACATTCTCAGAGCCAAAACCCACAACTTTAGCCACCACCTTTAGCACCCACATATTTCACCAAAAACATGCAGCTGTTCTCAAATAAATAACTAATCTTTGCCACAATTCTTGGACCTCCCATTGTCTTTCCATTTTTGCATGTATTTGCTATAAACTAACCAATCTTTGACTGATGCAATAAGTCATTCAAACTCTACCCTTGCACCACAATAAAATTACAAGCCCATGGGTAGCTCTCATAATGCTTCTATGCACCCCACTTGCTGTTGAGACACCTGTGCTGATTGTCTTTCTTTTCTATACCTCAAGGCATTCCTTTCTTTTTCTGGGATCTGTGAATAGCAAACTACCTTTTCTGATGAAATATGGCATCAGACTCCCATAATACACAGGACCTTGACCTAGAACCAAATTTTAAAGCAAACTTAACTCCTTCAAAATAGCAATATGCTGTTTGGGGTTTAAGTGTTGTATATATGCCTGCTAGTTCTATTTGGTTTTAGTTTGTTAAGGTCTTATATTTTATTACTGAATATTTCTACTGTGGGTTTTCTTCCTTTAATGAAAGTGAGTTTTTGAAGTTGCCAATGAATATTGCAGAAAAACCTATTTGACCCTTCAAATCTGTCATTTTTGAGGGCTCTGCTTTTGATGTTTATGTGTCTGAACTTGTTTAATTGTTATTTCTTATTCATAGATTTACATTTTTTCAATATCATTAAATATTTGTCTCTCAACCAATTTTTCAAGCCCAATTTCTAACATAATGTTATTTTCATGCTAATGTCTTGTTAGTTACTGTTTCCTTGTAATATATTTGTATCTACTTTTATACTTTATATTTCTTTTTTTACTAAAGATTTAACAAATGCACAACTGATGATGCAATTGTAGGGATAAAAAAGCAAAAAAATCATTAATAGAGATTTTAAAACCTTGTTCTAAGAATCTGCTATATGAAAAAGATTAATTAGGCAAAAACAATGAAGACCTCCAACAAGGTCTAAGAGTATATTTAGTAAGCTAGAGGGAAAATAGAAGATAAATAGATAAATAGATAGATAAATATATATATGACTGATAGATGGAGAGAGAAAGATAAGTTGACACACAAGATTGTATATACATCTTTCAAGAACAAGGGGTAGTACATTTACAAAACAGATATTGAGTATGTTTTCACAATATTGAATTTCCATTAATGACTCTATGTATATATTAAATGCATCAAGTACTTATAACCAGTTTTTTAAATAATTTGTTTTATTTTTTAAAGATACTTAGATTATATAAAGTGTTAAATAAAAAAATATAAGGGATTCTCATAGGCCCCACTTCCCACACTTCCCTCTTTTTGCCACATTAAAAACTTCTTTCATTAGTGTGGTATGTTCATTGCAAGTGATGAACGTATTTTGGAGAATTGCCACTAAGAATGGATTATAGTTTACATTGTGTTTTACACTCTCTTCCACTCAACACTGTAGGCTATGGCAGGATGTATAATGACCTGTATCTGCCATTGCAATGTCATTCAGGATAATTCTAAGTCCCAAAAGTGTCCCCATATTATACCTTTTTCCTTCTCCCTGACTTCAGCATCTCCAGTAGCCAACGTCTCCACATAAATGATATAATTTCTTCCATTGCTTGAATCACAATGTCTATAGTAGAATACCAATCAGTCCACTCTAGTCCATATGTTATTCCCCAACCTGAGGATTCTGGGATGGTGTTGCCCTCTCCATGTCTAACTGAGAAGGGTCTTCAATCCAATATGGCTGATGGATGACTTTCTCTTGCTTGCATTTGTAGACTGTCTCGGTTCCTTGGTATGGTGGTTGTCCGTCCTCACCTCCTTGTTAGTTGTCCTCAGTGAGTCCAGTGATTTGGAGAGTAGGTATTGCAACTCTGCTAAAGCTCAGGGTCCAGCCAGCACATGGGCAGCTCAAAGATGCAAGTGTCTTGAGCATACACCTACCAACTCCAGAACCAACTGTATGTTCAAATAGAAGGGAAAGTAGAGGCATTTGTAGAGAAGGCACAACTGAGTTCAAATCTGTCAGACTTCACTAACTCTAAAGCAGGGCTCACTGACAAAGCACCAAACTCTGGAGCTATCTGCCATGACCGTAGGACCTGGGTGTCTTCAGAGTCCTCAAGAGCCCCACTGTCTTGGGAAGCATCTACTTTGGCAGGCTATGTAATCCTGCTGAGATGTGCATAAGCATGACCTCCTGACTTACTTTGAAGTCTCTTAGCCATATAAACTCATTTGTCTTTACATTTTCCCTCTTTTATTCAAAGTCATTTTCCAGTTGTATTGCTAATTGATGCTTGGTAGTAATCCCTCAGTGCCAGGGAAGCTCATTCCCAGGAGTCATGTCCCATGCTGGGTGGAAAGTAATGCATTTATGTGCTGAGTTTGGCTTAGAGAGAAGACACATTTGAACAACATGGAGGCCCTCAGGAGGTAACTTTTAGGCACCCTGCAATACTAGGCTAAGTTGCAATTTCAAGAGCAAAGGCTTACATGCATAGTCATCAATATCAAGGGCCCATCAATGGGCCATCTTTCTTTACTAGTCATTGCCCCTGTACTCAGAGATTGTTGCTGTTCCATTAGAGAATGTGGCAGAGCTCCCCAGAATGGGAATACAATATTCTTTCGATTATTACATGAAACTACCCACTGTGATAATGCCCCATGAACATTTGAACACTATTATATACCTTATATGTATCCTCAGGTGAAGTTCTTCCCATGTATCCCCCATCACTGACACCCCAAACCATTGATCCTCCCCTGCCACAGTTGTAACCCTTCTGTGGTCCAAAACAGAGAACTCTTAAATTATTTTAGTCATTGCTGTAATTTCAAATGCCATGATGGTAATATTATGGAGTCTACTGAACTCATGTCCAATGTATAAAAACAAAGAAAGAGCAAAAATTATTTATTTATGCTGATTGTATTGATTCAGAAGTTTTGTTTTCAAACAACCTTTACTTGGAAAATGTATGCATCCTGAAGGTACAGGGGCAACTAAGAAATACATCAATATTAAAGCCAAAACAATTTTATATACAACTGTAGTATAACAATAACTAAATAAAACCACAGTATTTTAATATAGTTAAAGAATTTTATTCATTTATTTCAGAAGTAGTTCTCCAAGTTCTGAGCCCCTTTTTTGCCAAACATAGTATCAGGACATTTTCCCTAACTGAATCTTCAGGACTTTGCTTGCGATCTATTCATTTTAATGTTTCCAACGTAGTTGAATTAAAAAAGAAAATATTAAATTTACAGAGTTATCACATCAGTTAAAGAATGAAAGGTGTTCAATTATGTCAAGTAGATGAAAAAATTATAATTCAAAATAGAATACTAAGTTTATATTTTCCATTTTTGAACTTTTTCAACTGTATTTGACAATCACCTGAAAACTCAAATTAAACTTCTATGATAGTTTTTGGTTATGGAATGAAAATAAAGTGGTTATATTTACTGAATTCAGCTTAACATTTCATGATATATTCATCTTTTATGGGATATAATTAAACATAAAACATAGACTTTGGTGTATAAAATCCAAGTACTAATAGATAAGAATACAAATATTCCAGTTAAATTTAAAATAGTGGAGTACGATTTCTTTTCATAAACCGTGGCTTAGGCATTATGTTGAGATCAGATATAAATAGACACAAAATGTGCTGTCAATAGCTAGATTGGTATCTAAATAATAACTCCTTAGTGAAATATTATCTATAGTCTTAAAAACAAACAGGTAAAGGAAGCAGTGAGGAGATTAATGTTAAGATATTCATGAAAATTATAAAGATATATTTCAAGCTTATTTCAATTCTAAAAAGTGAGATTCATATTTATGTAATATCAATTCCTTCTCTGTGGTTTGAGACTCAATAAGGTTCATTATTATATGATGTCTTGTCATGTGGTAAAATTGGGAAGGCTAGAGAGGGTCTAACTGCAACTTTCCCCAATTCTCTTCCCCAGCAGATAATGTCCATAGAACACAACTTCACTTACCTCAAGGACAAGGTACATTGCTTTCTTTTTCTGAGTAGAGGGAGCTCATTTCCCTGCCAGTACACAGAATTATGTAACCAAGGCAAGCACCCTCTCACAGAAACCAAAGTCTTCCCATACTTTTGTTTCTACAAAGCCTACCTCCTACAGCAACCTGTGCTTCACTTTTTTCCTAGTGTCACCCTTTTGTATTCCTTTCTGGTGTTTGGTGTCCTACATTCACAGAATGTGAGTATGTGTGACTAAAATCCATAAATCTCTCCTGTCTACTGTCAGGTGTCCTGTGTTCTGTCATTCCCATAAACTTATGCTGAGAATCCCTCTATCACCAATGAGGTGAAGAGGAGATGATCCAAGTAGGGTCTTACATTTTAACTTATTAAAAACTAACTTTTGAAACCTGAATAATCAATCAGATAAAATAATTATTTACACTTTCCATTTCTCCTTTCTAAAATGTGTAAGGCTTTTTAGAAATTGTACATTCCAATAAATTGCTATGATTAACCATATTTATTGAGAATCAGATAGAAATATTTATGATTAATCAAATCATTAGGAACAACCATAATGTCTTAAAGGAAAACATAACAAATAAAATATGGTGATAATTTATAGACCATATTATCTGATTTTATTGAATGAAAAGTGCAGTAAATATATAAACAACATAGTACTCAGTTAAAGCAATTAAAGCAACTAGAAATTACAAAAATGAAATTTACAAGAAATTATATATATATATATATATTCAAACAAATTTTGCAAACCATTTGGAAAGTTAAATAAATAACCACACAAAATAAAACTAAGAATGCTTTATAGTTTCATTCTCCTGATTTATATAACAAATTTCCTGAAATTTTGAGAGAGCACCATTTACCTCTCTTGAATCATTTTTGCTTGGATTATTTTAATAATTCCAAACTGTTTGGAATATTTTCATGGAAGAAAACCTTGTTGCTGGCCTACAGGTCACTATTCTTACTGTTTATTCACTGAAACAGTACTTTTTTTTTTCTTGTAGAAATGGTAATAACTCACAGTTATTAAAATAAGAGCTCTCATTGTCTATTCTAAATATTAAACCATATCATCTCTTACATTTATTTCAGTTTTATTGGATGGTATAACATAAACTTTTAACTGTAACTTATCCTAAAAATACGTGTAAATATTTCCTTATTTTGTATAGACTAGGTTGTTAATTAATTCTCTGTAAACTTTGATATTCCAAAGTGGGATGCAGTTTTGCATCATTGTATAAGTTTGCCTGCTCTGTCAAAACCAATTACCACAGCTGGTGGTTTAAAGGCCTCTGTCCTACCTTCTTATGGCTGCTGGAAATCCTTTGGGTTCCTTGGCTTTTGGCTGTCCTCAGATGTTGACCTCTGTGTATGCATGGCTTTTTCCTCTCTTGTTTCTCTGTGTCTTCCCCATATTTGTCTCTTATAAGGAATTTCCCTCAGGACTTATGGTCCATCCTAACCCAGTATGATCTTATCTAGTCCTTATTTGCATCCACAAAGGCATTACTTGCAGATAATGTAATTTTCACAGGTACTGGGGGTTAGAATTTGAAAAATGTAACTTTTTTCAAACACATTCAACCCAATACACTCATTAATGAATAACAATTTTGACACATGCTCAAGATCAACTTATTAATGGGATGCTGAAATTACAAACAAAATTAGAAAGAGACCAGTTCATGCAAAATCATTAGAATCCCACAAACCTCAGTTTCAGGAAACAAGTTTGTTTTCCAATGTAATAAATATTAAAAAAGTAGGAAATTATAAATGAAAATAATAAGATGAATAGAAAAAATTAACCTGTTTACAGTGTGGTAAAACAAGTCCTATTCTTGATGATTAGAGAAGAGCTTTCAGTTAGGTCATCTGAGAATCTAGGGTCCTGGTTTCTGGTTTCATTCTATGTTCCTGAGTATTTTTCTTCTTCATCCAATCAGAACAAATTGAGAAGGTCAGTGGTAACATTTTTTACAAAAATGTAGCATGATGATTTTTTTTCTTACAAAATTTCTCTTGGTTTTGCATTTCTGGAATTGTTAATGACCACAGAGAGGCAGATTATCATTTTTACAGGTCAATGACACTACCTTTGTTTCAGGTGACATTTCCTGGAACTATATTGTGTTTTTCCAAGTTATTCTATTGCCTTATGTTAAGAATCATCTGAGGAATGGGACTAGAGGATGTTGGTTCTGCAACAGCATTTGGGAATCTGTGAAATGTATACCTAACATCAGCAATATTAGGATCAACAAATATAAGTAATGTTTGTAAAATAATCCAGAAGCAACCTCTTTCTGGTCAAGTCAAGCCAAAATCATATGAAAATATTCTAGTGGCTGGTTTTTCCTGTTATGCACAACAAATTAACATGTTCTTACATTTTTATATAAGTAACAGGTATTAGGAAATATTAGCCAGCACACATGTGCCACCTTGAATGGGCAGGAAATAATGTATAGCATTCTTATTATCAAACAAAATTGTAGCAAGCACAGTTACATAACTTGATCTTATTTAAGGAATTACAGACTACTCCTTTCATTATAATTGTCACTGTAAAGGAAATTTGAAATGTAACTTTCTAATTCAAATTAGTCTACCCTCCTTTTTCCTCCTACAATGCAGAAAATAAAAGGTTTGTAATCCAGTATATATCTGCCTTATGCATGGTTTGCGTTTCAACAGGTAGAGAGATGACAATATATTATAGCAAAACTTAAGAAACAAGTAGTATATATAATATTGGAAACTCAAAATGCTATATAAATCCTGTCTACAATGGAGACATCTTCTCAAGGTTCATTTTTGGAGTAATATTACAAGGTGTACAACCTCAAACTTTTGTAGATTTTGTAAAATACTTCTCAAGTATCTGAAAGCCTTCATCTCATATATACTTAAATTTACACAAGAAATGGAATAGTCAGATAAACAAAGTCATATTCTTTAATCAATTCGATGGGTGAAAAATATTATTATTTAATTTTTTTTAAGATGCAGTAACAACCATAATGTTTTACAGTAAATGGACTTACTGAAACTGTCTTATTCCTTATGAATGAGATAATCATGTCATATTATGAAACAAATATTATAAACCTTAAGAATATTTAGAAAATTATAGATAATAGTATGATTTCAATTTTTTTTCCAAATTATATAAAGACAAGTGTTTTTTAACATTTGATTTTGAAATAATTTCAAGATTATGTGGAAATAATTTTTTAAACATGATATAAAAATAGTACAAACAACTCCAATATACCCCATCTTAAATAGCCATATTTACCAATATTTAGCGTGTTAACATATTTGTTATTTCATTCTATCTGTCTGTCTATCTATCTATCTATCTATCTATCTACCTATCTAGCAAATCTTTTACACATTTGAGAATAAGTTGCATAACCTTTACCATTTAATAATTCCAGTATGTCCTAAGAAAAAGGAGATTTATTTGGATGAATTAATTAAGTACAACTTTCAAATTTAAGAGATTTACAATTAATATAAAAACTGTTTGCATTTCATATGTTTTTTCAGTTATCCTAATTATGTCCTTGTGGGCATTTCGATTAATACATCAAGTCCAGTATCATATGCTGAATCATTTTTACTTATATATTTATTTTAAAGAAATTAAATTGCCTAAATGTTACAAAAAAAATATAAGGTTTTCCCATATGCTCCACTCCAAACCTTCACACATTTTCCCACATTAGCAACATCCTTCATTAGTGCAGTACATTTGTTAAAATTTATGAACCCATATTGAAGAATTGCCACTAACATGGATTATAGTTTACATTATAGTTTACACTCTGCATCGTGCAATTTTGTGGGTTATGACAAAATATATAATGGCCTGTATCTGTCATTGCAATGTCCTGCAGGACAATTCCAATGTCCACAGAATGCCCCCATATTACACCTATTTTTCCCTCCCCTCCCCTCAGAACCTCCAGTAGCCACCGCTTCCACATCAATGATAACATTTCTACTATTGCTAAAATAACAGTAAGTCTATAGGAGAAAAATATTAACACTAATTTACTCCATTTTTCCTTCCCCGATCTTGTGGATTTTGGGATGGTGATGCTAACTCTGCCTCTAATTAAGAAGGGGTTTAGATCCTGTGGGGAGATGGTTGCAGTTGCAGTCTCGTTCTGTTCCCTGCGATGTGCATTGTCCATCATCATCACCTTTTTATTTGTCCTTGTTGAGTCCAATGAACTGGAGATTAGGTTTTGCAACTCTGCTGAGTTTCAAGGTCCAGCTGGCACATTGACAGACCAAAGATTTAAGTCTCTTGAACATACACCTTTCAAGTATAGAACTAACTGTAAGTTCATATAAAAGGGGCAGAAGAGCCATGTGTAGGGAAACCACAAATTAGCCCAACTTTGTCAAGCTGGCGAATATAAATTCTAAGGTGAGGCCCACTGGCAGGGTGCCAAACTTCTGAGCTATCAGCCTTGCCTATAGTGTCTGGATGTCTCTAGAGCCCTCAGAAGCCTTGCTAAATGAGGCAATAATTACTGTGGCAGTCAATGTGATCTTGCTGAGACTTGCAAAAGCATAACTTCTGGAATGAGCTCCCAAATCACTTTGAAATTTCTTAGCCATGAAAACTCAATTGTATTTACCATTTTCCCCTTATGGTAAAGGTCTTTTTCCAGGTGCAGTGCTAGTTGGTGCTTGGTAATAATCCCTTGGTGTCAGGGAGGTTCTTCTTCCAGGAGTCATGTGCCATGACTGGGTGGATGGAGGTGGTGGTGGAGGAGTGGTGGGAAGGTAATACATTTATATGCTGAGTTTGTCTTAGAAAGGGGTCACATTTGAGCAACAAGGAGGCCCTCAGGAGGTAACTATTAAGCATTTAAATGTCATTGTCATTTTAGTCACTTTAGTCACTCTCACTTTTTGTTTAATTGTGGTACTATATATACAAGGTAACATTCCCCATTTCAACAAATCAAGCTGACCTAAAGAACAAATGAAAACTTTGGTTTAATTAATCAGCCTTCCTGTAATAATTGTAAAGTAAGGGAAATTTCAAATCTACCATCATTTGCATACTACCTTTCTAAAATTTTTGTCTTTGAAAATTTGGGTTAAATGACTAGTTCCTACAAATTGTCCATAGATGATCTTTTAGTGAAAATAGGAAAACTTCATTCCTATATGACATAATAGGCATTTTGGTCTTCAGGCTTTTTACCTTTTTTGACAATTGCCATCTAAAAAGCCACATAGTCATTAAAGTAAATTACTCAGGAAAGCCATTGTTTCATCTTAAATTTCTGGTATTGAAAAGAAATGGGTGATGCCCAATGGAAAATAAGTACAAGGATATAATTTGACTTGAATGGCTTAGCCAAATCTAGCGTGAATTGTTGCCTGATATTGGAAAAATATCAAGGATAAAATAATAGTAGAAAGACCAAAACAGATGATAGGGACTTCCTTGATGTCACAGTTAAGGGCTAAAAAGTCTCTGTAAGTGATTCAGAATCTTATACCACAGAAAGGACAGGAAATATCTGTGAACATAAAAGCAAAATAATTCAGCCTAAAGTATGATTATCTGTAACTTCCTGCCTCTGAATTTTAATTTCCTGTTGATCATGATTGGAAGTTTTTAATTTATACCACTATTTGACCTGAAAATTTTGTGTTGAAGCTATCTCTACTTCTTGAAGAATGTCTGATTGTGGATTATTCATAATAATGCTTACATTGTGTTCTCTGTCAGAGCACTTTCCATTGTTTGAAGAACAGCTTACACTTTTTAATTACAAAGGAAAAACACCTTGGGATTGTATTGATGTGCTAATTAATATTATTTCATAATGTGCTTTCCAGTGGGAATTGAGGGCTGTCTTATTTTGAAGTTTCTTAAGGGAAGATCAGATTTCTTGGCATTATCCTGGTTTGGATCTTTGTTAAGAAGCCATTTCTTAATTTTATTCTCATTTGCCCCATAGAAAGGCTAAGAATTATTAAACTCTCAAGTAATCATTCCTTCTTGCTTAACACATATTCCCTCAATTTTTCTTTCTCCTCTTGCTTTTTATATATAAATAAGTAAGAAGTCAGGTAACATCTTCAACACCTTAAGTATACCACTAAGTTCTAAAGGCACATTTTATGCTTTCCACCTTAATTCAGGCTAAAAGTATTGCTAAAATTCTGCCACTATATATCAAGGGTCTTCCTTATTTCTGCTTATAATAAGATAGCAGTCACTTTCCAGATATGCCCTCAATGGCAGCCTTATTAAACAAGACATGACTTCTGTTATCCAACTTATCATAGACCCAGTACACATTCCATCATACTCTCTTCAAAGCCTACTCTATGTTTTCAAATGAACTTTCATAGCTTGGGGTTTTTATTGTTCTTGTCATCATTGTTATGGCATACACTCACTTTCAATTATCAAGAATTTTAATAAATGAAATTGCTACTTAAGATACTTTCCCAAAACATAGATGCTTTAAAAGACATACCTGGAGTATCTCATTTTCTCGGGGTCTCAGAAAGCCAGGAGATGCTCAGCTCAGTGCCTTTTCAACACACTCCCTCATGAGGTTGCAGTCAACCTGTCAGCCACGGCTGCCAGTCACAATTGGAGTGGGGTTTGGAATATGCTTCTGACATCATTTACGTGGTTTCTGTAAGGTCTTGCCATGTAGAACTTTCCGGAGAACTGCCAACAACATGGTAGCTGGCTTCCCTTAAGGCAAGTGAGTGAATAGAGTGAGAGAAAAGACATGGCAGGCTCACCAAGAAAGAATCTAGAGACTTTGTATAACCTAATATCAGAAGTGTCATCCCATCAGTTATTTTGTATTCTGTTTGTCACAAGCAACTAATTCCAACCCTTGATAAGTAGGAGGGAGTGAAATAAATACTAAAAAATGAGGCTCTTTGGATGTCATGTTTGACCCAACCTACCATATCTCCTTCCTGAAATAACCAAATAACCCAGACTATCTGTTTCTCTATCTCTATCTCTATCTCTATCTCTATCTCTATCTCTACCTCTATCTCTATCTCTTCTATATATCTCAATTTCTATCTCTATTTCTGTCTCTGTCTATATCTCTCTTTGTATCACTACCTGTATTTGTATCTACCTCAATTTTTTTTTAAAAATTACCACTCAATTAAGATCAGAGTTCCTGGGGAGACAGGAAAAAAAAAATGGCCCCAAAGTTGTCTCAACTAACTGTGTGAGAAAATTTGCAGCCTGCAAAATGGAGAACAGAAACCCTTTTGTAATCCATTGAGCTCCATGAGGTAAAGAGATCATGGTGAGATTCTGTGCAGACTGAGGTGGCTAGAGTTTGCAGGCAAGAGTACAAAAGAGGGATTTGCTGTACAAAAATAATGCAGGAGATCTATGGAGGTCTTCTCTAAAATTTTCAGCAAATACAGATATCAGTTACATAAATATAAGGAAAGACCTAACATACGATGGAAAAATCTAGCCAATAAAAACTGAATCCAAAGTAAGGCAGAGACTACAATTAGGAGGTAAGTAAATTACATGAGTTTATATCAATATATTCCATATATTTAAAACATTGTAAAGAGCATGTAGGATATAAAAACACAAATGGAACACAGAAAAATATTACAGTTTTGTATTATATGAGATGAAAATTATGTGAATTGGGATCAGTGATTGTTCTGATATCTCAAAAGAAATGATTAGTGAACTTGAATACTTAGTATTAAAAAATATTAAAATAAAACTCTGAAAGAAAAAAGGATTTTAAAAAATGAAAAGATGATTAGTAAGTTAGGGAATGTCTTCTACTGAAAGCAGTTACACAATCATTTTATCTGAAAGAGAAAAGTGTTTTGGGAGTAGATAATACATTTGAAATTACAATATCTGAAAAAAATTTTAAAGTTTTTTATTAAAAACTATAAAGTCACATCTTCAAGAAGCTTAACAAATTAGAAGCACAGGATATTTGTAGAGAACTCACCAATGCTCATTAAATAAAATTGCTGAAAATCAGTAATAAAGAGAAAATTATAAAAGCAGGCATGGGGGAAGAACATTTTGTTCAGATAAACAAAGATAAAAATGGAACCAGAATTCTCGGTGTAAACAATGTAAGAGAAAAGACTGGTGCAACAAACATGGCTGAAAGAAAATAAAATACAGCATATAATTATATGTACCATAAAAATAAATTTTAAAAACAAAGATAAAATAAAGACTATTAGACATGAAAAATCTGAAAGAACTCACCACCAGGCTGACATTACAAGAAATACTAAAGGAAATCTTTAAGAATGACAATAATATGGGTTGACAATTTGGATATACACAAAACAATTAAGGCCATGTGAAATGCTGTATATGTGCCTAAATATATGATGATTTTTCTTATTATAAAAGTTCTGTAAGAGAAAAATAATATTTGAAGAAATAATAACAATGTAGTGTTGTACTGTGGGGTTTATAAATATCTGACAGTGAAACATTTACAAAAATATCCTAAAAGTTTTGCTATCATAAATAGATACTAAAAGTTTTGCTATCATTACTATTGTTACATTCTTATACAGTGAGAAAATACCAAATGATAGTAGCCTTCAATGAGTTGAACATGTGTGAAGTAGTACCTAAAGCAATAACCAATTTTCTATTTTATACTTCTAGAAAATAGCATTATACTTAACAAGCTAATGATAATATAAAACATATTTAGTTAGCTTCTATAAAAATAAAAAATAGTAAAGAGAAACAAAGGCACTGATAGATTTCAAAAAATGAGAAAAGAAATAGAAATACAGCATTATTAAAATTAAACATATCAATAATTACAATTAAATAGTTTTAAAATAATTAAAATGAAGAAATTCTGATAGAATTTTAACACAAGAATCAACTGTATGTTGGTATGTAGTAACCTTCAAAAATACATTTTAAATATATACAAATAGTTTAAAAGTAAAGATATAAGGATATATAATGGTAACACTACCTGAACGAAAACTGAACTGGTTAAATTACTTAATGAATATGATAAAAATTACATTTCAGAGGAAAAGCTTAACAGGGATAAGAAAACCAATTCTGAGTAAATAAGTGGCCCGATTCATTAAAATGAAGTAAAAAATCCCAAACATATATGGATCAAATAACAGACCTACTAAATACACGAAGTGAAATAGGTAAAACTGTCAAGAGAAATAGACATTTGGACAATAATAGTTTGAGATTTTGATACCTACCCTCAATTTTTTGACTCCTGAGATCAAAGATAATACTCAGTACAGTTTCATTATTATTTTTTTTTTTTACTTTGTAGAGATTCCCTCACCTCCCAGTATGTGGTCTATTTAGGAAAAGTCCAATATATATTTGAAATTAATGCACTATCTGTGCTGTGTGGTATACTGTTTTATAAATATAATATAGGTCTGGTTGGTAAACTGTGTTGCTCAAAATCACCTAGCCACATTTTTACCCATTTGCATTTTAAGCTGTTGAAGCTACATTTTAAACAGTTTATAAATATGAGAGTGATTCTCCATTTCTCCTTTTAGTTCTCCTAATTCTGCTTTATATATTATGATTCCATATAATTATTCTTTAAAACCATTATAGTATCTTAATTAAATGAATATTTCAACATGAGCCTTTTAAAGTTTAATGGTAACAATGGCTATTTTTATTGGAGAATTGGTCTCTGAATTGAATTGTATAAAATTGGGATATCAATTGATGTGTGAGGAATAAAAATTAAGAGCCTCTATTTAATTGTGTGATCATTATATTCAATAATATTTGAATATAAGTAGCTACAAAATCCTTTTCTGTAATTATAAACATAAAAAATATATACAGGTATAGTTGTATACAACGCACCATAGCATTATTATACTGAATAGTCTATGAAATAAAAAAAAAAGTTTGTAGACAGAATATTTCAGTTCGAGAGTCATGCAGCAGGACTGTGTTATCAGTGTGGAATCCTGAGTGGGCCAGGCCATTTACTACTGTGCCCAGAGTCATCTGGACACAGGCCTGAGGCTTCATGGCCACAGCACAGTGAAGGGCTTGGCAGATGGCCACACAGCATTCACTGGCCCTGTTGGTGAGGAATATCATCTCTGCAGTAGCAAACAAAAACACGAAAAAAATCTGAGCTGCACTTCCTACTGTAGAGCTCACCTTGTTGTCAATGAGGAAGATGACAAATTTCTTGAGTTTTCCAACAGAAATGTAGCATGTGTCTAAGATAAACAGATTCATAAGATAGAAATACACAGGCATGTGTAGCTTTGGATCCAGGTGGTTCCTGTGACCATGGAAAGTGTCAGGGTTGCTAAGGACATCAGTAGTAACAGTATGACATACAAGAATCTGAGCTCCCATCTATCAGCCATTTTCAGAAGCAGGAATTCAGCCACACTGGTAGATTTGGGAATCTTGGGGCAACTTGAATTGGCCATGAAGAAACAGACAAATAAACCCTAAAAACCATGGAGAATCAATATATGGATGAAATTAGCATAAGTAAATTTATTTTTACATATTTATAGACTTTGATTCTCTCTTGTATGTATTGGTTATTAGGATATAACATAATGTTTCCCTGTGTTCCCTTAATCTCCCTACTTGTGAAACCTTTTTCTGGTGGAGGGAAATGTGATCTTTAAGAGCTCATTCTTATGTTTGCAGGTATTTTTTTTTGCTAGCTAAGCAAGAGTTACATTTGATATCAAGGATTTTCTAGGAAGATTAATAGATTTAATATAGGTAATATCTATGCATCTCTGTCTCATCAGTGATATTCTACAAATGCTAGTGCTTATGATTATATCATGACCAGACAGAATCTGAGTAGAGCAATGAGGCTACAATATATTCAAAGCCACTCAAAATTATACAAAGAATCTTAATCAATTCCTTGTCTACCAAGTGGAAAATTATTTTTATATGAACTTCCACTCCTATGATTTTATTTGGAAATTAATCTTTAAGAATTCCTCTCTCTGATGACTAACTTTTTCACATCCTACCCACTATTAAGATGTATATTTTTTATTTTGACATTTGATTTCTCAACATACTTTCTCAGTTTTAATAGTTCACAGATTCTTCCTGGCATCTTTTTGTTTGTTCCATAATGTACATAAATTAATCAATTAAAAGAATTATATTAATGCCACCTGTTTTTTTGGTTTATAATTTTCTTTGTGTAATTTGCATAATTCTTATAATTATTTACTGTAACTTTTATTGAAACTGTGCAAATTGTAAGTTCTAAACACAATTAAAAGAAAAGACAGTGGGTCCCTGAAAAGTCACAAACAAGTTTTAAGCTATGACTATGTAAGTGGAAGAGCTGACATTCAAAGTCCAATTTGTCTGCTCAGATAGCACATTGCCACAAGGTATGTTTCTTCCATCAGAACTCCTGATCATATGCAGCTTCACTTTTTCCCACCACATCCATCCATGCTCTTCATCCAGGCTGAAAATTCACCATTATGTCTACATTCTAGCCTTCTGAATACTGCAGGTTTCACAAGTCCCCAATTATTAGTTCACTATTAAATCCTGATATTACAAAATTGAAACATCTCTCCACTGATTTCCTACATATTGAGTATTTGATTTAGCAGAAGAACTGTTCAAAACCATTTTACATATTGTCACAATTTATGACCTTGCTCGACAGCATGTGATAATTTCAATTCAGTATTATTTATTTAAGCCCAGCTAGAAGGGTAAAATATTTATTTTGCTCCAGTCTCTTCTCATTGTCACCATACTATTTTATAAATTTACCCATATAAATTATCCTAAGATTTTTTGTCCTAATAAATTAAGAATTTCAAGAAAAGTAATTCCTACATTTGTTCACTAATCTTTCCCCCCTTTTCGGCTATCTTAGGGTGAATGGAACCATCTATTTCTATTGACAATTCATTACTTGCATCTTCATTCTCGCTCCCCTTACACTGATTTCAGTGTTACCCATTAAATTCCATGTACATTTTTCATGCTTCCACAGGTCCTTCTTGAATTTACATTAACATTCTGGTTCCTCTGTTCAACAAATTCACATACAATACTTGATAAACAGATATTTCCTGGGTGAAACAGAATTTATTGATTAACAATATCAAGGTCACTTTATGAATTACGTTGAATTCATGGTTTTGTGTGAATATTTGCCCATAAACTCTGAATATAATCATTTATTTAAAAAGGTTAATTAGAAAGACATTGCTTGATGTTTGGATTGTTATCAGATATTGTGCTCAAACCCAATTCCTTTATAATGCTTCCTTTCAAAATTGAAGGCAAAATGTATTATTTTGAACTTGGTTAAACTGTCTTCTTTCCCTGCTGCTTTGAAACCTCAGAATTTACCTTTACAGACTTGCTGATTCTTGCACTCTTTATTTCTCAATGATAATATACTTCACATCCTTGTTTCATGGTTCCCTTCTTCTTGTGACAATTTAACCACATATTGTATAGAGAATCTCTGCTTACTGCAAGGCAAGGCAGATGTCATTTTCAGACTAACCTCCTGCCCTCAAGATTAAAGCATTCGGTCTTTTCACTCATTTTATTTCAGGATCCTTCAAAATGGTTCAAGAAGTCATTTTGTTTTTGTTTATTACTTTTGTTGGATTTTTTTGTGTGCATGTTTTGTTTACCAAACGATTTAATGAAATTTTACTAATAACAGTGTATGATTAATCTAGTTATAATTGCTACTTCAATATTGATAAGTAGCTCTATCCTAATTATGCAAGTTTTATTATGAAATAGTGAACTTAAAAATTGTTTATATTTTTCCTCATTAAAGTCTATATCAGATTACAAGCTTTCATTTCTATAATGAACACAGAGTGAAAATCTTTTATTATTTCACACTTACCTATCAACTATAGGTTGCTAAAATTTCCATGTGGCAGCTTACCATAGTTAAACATTTTAGTACTTCAGGAGAAGATATTATTTGTGTTATGACTCAGCCACTTATTTGCTATGTAGTTATGAAGGACCTTTAAAACATCTTTGAATCTCAATTTCATTACCTATAAAATTTTGGATAATGTCTATCTTGTGAATTTAATATTTGTACAATACTCAACATAGAGGATATATGCAAAATGGCAGCTATGTTGAAGAAAAGTTAATGGATAAGAATTCAAATTTTAAAAGGAATTGTGCATGTGATCCTTTTAGCATGTACATTTACATGCTAAATTCAGAGTACAATTATTTTAAATTAAAAAGGAAGGAAAGCCAGCACTCTGCATTTGCAAATGTAATTTTCAGTTAAAAGGAATATGACTTCATGCCAAATGGTCTGTACAGATAAATAGAAATTATAAAACTGAGACTATTTTTTAACCTGAAGAATGTCAGGTGGCAGAATGATAATCAGCAAAGTAAATTTCTCTCGGGATAGCTAGATTATTGAACAGATGCTTTTATCAATCCAAGTGTAAAAACAAATAAGTTTTGCCTCTCCTGCAAAGACTTGAAGAAATAGAAAGAAATTTTTCTATAAATATGTTTATTCATTTTTTTTAAAATTTTATTATTATTTTTTTATTGTGGGTAAAAACCAAATTTTTCACAATACATACCAACATTTGTAAAATGATATATAAATACATATGCATATATGTGCATTTGTTTACATAAATGTTATTTGTTATATATATATATTTTTTTTTGGTTTTTTTTTTAAGGTGCTTAGATTACCTAAATATTACTCAGAAATTACAGGGATTCCCATGTTCCCCACCGCCCACACCTCCAACAACATCCCACACCACCATTCCTCATCCATGTGGTACAACACCCGCCATGGATATACACGTCCTGGGGCCTTGCCACCGAGCATAGACCACAGTTCACATCACAGACCTTTATTCATCTACACATCCATATAATATTCAATTATTCATAACTAACTCATTTCAAAGTATTTTGATGTGAATTACACATGATACTGGTTTGGAAGTTTTGTGGTTGAATGGTGAATCAATGTTAATATTCTCATTCATAATGCACCATGAGAAATCCCTCAAATTATACTTGAAGTATAAGGGACATTGTATATATTTTATTTTTATGGAATAGATTTATTTATTTACTTTGTATCTCTGGATATATAACACACAATTTGTCAAAGAGAAGGTGATAGATATACACTTACTGTAATTATTAATTAAATTATAATAATGCATTTAAATAATATTTCCAATTTTAAAGATAAAAGGAAAACCATTATAATTAAATTTGTTTAAATAAATTTAAATTATCATGTATACACTGAAATTGCGGGCAGCAAATAGAGCCTCTCCCGCTCTTCCTTATGTGTTTTTCTGGCATTGATTGCATCAGGAGCTGTTGCCACTCACTCTGTACTTCCATTAACAGATATCAATTCTAGCTAAAACTGCTGAGACTGAGATGCCTTAAAAAAACTACAAAAAAAGAAGACATTTGCCTCCTTGTGTTTGAGCCTTCTCTATCTATATTTTCTATTCTAGTTTCATTGCATTCTCTCTCAAAAGACAGTGAGCAACCACCTGTCCTGTTTACTGCGCATGCCAGGCTTTTTGCCAAAGGCCCCTTTTCAATAGTTGAACTGGTCCTTGAACAGAATCATCCACTACCAACCAGTGAAGCATCATTCTGTCCTGTGTTTTGTCTTGTGTACAGTCTTGAAGTTTGCTCTGAATCCATTATCACTTTTGAATAGTAAAAGAACAATGCATTTTTCAATGACCTAACTTCAATTAATTTATTGCCAAGTGGTGACATGGATCCAAATTGTATTTCTTTTGGATATCAGTAGTTATGGAATGTTGTTAATGTAATTCTCTAGGGCAAAATTTTGTTAAAAAAAGAAAAATATCTCTAAGTATAGGCACTGACCATATCTATAGGGAAACACTAAGATTGGCCATTGCTAGCCATGGATTTAGGCCATCACCTTCAAGTTATTGAAGATGTTGCTAGAAGGCATTATATGGAGGAACATTACAACCATGGAGTTGATCACTGAGGAGAAGAATCCTTTCCACTGATGCATGAGAGAGAAATCCATGCCTCTCAGCTACTTGTGTTGTATGGGCCAAGTCAGGCTCCACACCCAGAAAAAGAAGAAATTAAGCTAATTGCCAGACTTTAAGACATACACTGTACTTCCTGGCAAAGATTGGGCTTTAGGATCATCAAACACTGAAAGTGACAATTGTAAAAACAGCTGAAGTAGTAAGTAAAGTAATTTAGCTTTTACGAGAAAACCAATGGCAGTATAGACTAGTATTATACCTCACAGAAGCTTTGGAAGCCATATTATACCTCACAGAAGCTAAGGATGCTATCTATTACTTTTTAATGACATATCTCCTGGGATAGTGATAACGAAGTCTCAAAAGTATTATTGTTATATGAATTGGTCCATGGTAATTTTACACAGTAGAATCTGTAATCTTATGGCAGAAGCATGTGTTTGGCTCTCTGTAAAATAAATTTAAAATATATGTTATTTTTTTAAAAATGCAATCCTGAATTAATTCCACTTTTTAAATTAATACTAAGGTTATAATATGTAAACAAATATTAATTACACTATGAATACTAATATAGATGTTTCACAGATTATTTTTTTATTCAAGCTCTTACATAGCTTTTTGTCAAATATTGCTATTTAAAGTTTTCTATAATATGAAAAGTCTGTTCTTACTATAAGAGTCTATATATCATATGCAAAATGTTATTGTTTTAATTAAATTTATATTTGTTCAAACACAGTCTCCATCAGCAAATTTGGAAAATCCTATCTCATTTAGTAAATCTTGGGGAAATTATCTAGATGTCAGATACCTGGAAAACAGGTGTTCCTTTTAATTCTCAGGGATTGCCGCTGATTAATGGAGAGAATTTTCACTAGTGAGGACAAACTGATAGGATTTGTTAACCGAGAAAACAGCTTTTCCAATATTGACCGAAATGTCAACATAAAGGTTCCAAAACCTCAGGTTATTGGCACATCAGGCTCTTCCTAATTCTAGTTCAAAAATCAATAATAAACAATAATCCCCTACATCCTTTTTCCAGCCAATACTACAGCACCAACTAATGTAAATCTCTCAGCAATATGCTAAGTCAGAGGAGTAGAGAATAGGGGTTTATTGAGAACTAAATAGCTATTGTTACTTTTTATAAAATTTTATTGAAGTATATCATTCATACATGAGCATACATAAACAATAACTGCATAGTAAAATGTGTGACTTTACAAATCAAACTTGTATATCATAATTAAGGGCTCTCACATATCACCCCACCAACACTTTGTATTCTGTGAAATATTTGTTACAAACTATGAAAGAGCATCATCAACCTATATCACTACTAACTATAGCCAATATCTTGCATTTGGTGTATTTTCCCCCAAACCACACAAATATTAAAACCCTTTATTAGTATTATATACTTGTTATAGTTCATGAGAGAATGTTCTCAAATTTGTTCTGTTAACCACAGTCTATCTTCCACCACTGGAATCCCTGTATTATATAGTCCCATGCTCTTTAGAGTAGATTCAAAGTGTACACTCAATGGCTCTCATTTTCATCCCAGAGCTGTGCTGTCATTACCCTAGTCAATTTAAGAACATTTTTATTACTCCAAAAGGAAAAATTCCATGCTAATTACATTTCTGTCTTAATATACTGTCTAATTAAATTATGCTCAAACAACATATATAGCATTTAAAGCCAAAGGTAAATGTGGTCCAGGATTTGGTACATTTCAAAATGCAAATGCACATGAAAAGAATTGCACTCTGTACTTATCTGTGTGCTAATTAGGGAAAGATATTTAATTGTGTTGGTGAAGTTCTTTATACATTTACTGATGTTTGTGTCATGATTTCTATACTGATTAAAAGACATGTATATTTCCTTTTTTTTTTTTAAAGCTGCTTGTGTCTGGAAGGAGCACAAAAGAACTAGACTTGAGAATGGGGCTTTAGCAGCAGGCTTGGTGTTCAGGGTGGTCTGAAGGCTAAAATTTGGAATAAAGGAATCAACCTCAGTGTCTCCATTGTTTTCCATGAGGGAAGAGCTCAGGACCCACATTTTTGAGGGGTTAAGCACTTGTCAAAGCTCTGGCAAACACTGTTGACATGAAATGAAATTATAAACACAACACGGAGGCCCATTTCCTACTAAAATGGTAAATTAGCACAGCCTGCTGCCTTTGTTCCATGAAATATGTCCCTGAAAATGTTGCATAGGAAAACATGGTATCCAGGAAGAGGAAAACCCATGGTTATGAGAAACCTCTGGGAGGAGGGAAGGCTGTTTCTGCCTGGGGTGTGTGTGTGTGTGTGTGTATGTGTTTTTGTATGGTGGAGGATGTGAGTAGCTGCAACCTCGAGGATAGGTGCCTTCTGTACCTTTGAGAGGTGAGGGTTAAGTAACACAGGGGCTTTTTCGGGGTTTGGAAATTGTCCTTAGTGACATTGCAATGACAGATACAGGCCATTTTATATCATCATATAACATGCAGAACTGTGTGGGAGAGAGTGTGGTCTACAATGTGAACTATGGTCCATGCTTAATGGCAAAGCCCTAGGATGTGTTTATCAATTGCAATTAATGTGCCACACTAATGAAGGATGTTTATGTGGGAGGTTGTGGGAGGTGTGGGAGTTGGGGTTTACGGGAATCCCTATATTTTTTGTGTAACATTTATAAAAAAAATAATTTAAAAAATTAAAAAAAAAGAAAGGTGTTTTCAAATCTGTGCTGGGTTATCCACATGCACTGCCTTGTGAAAAACTTTCCCTACCTCTTGCCCTTACAACAGGAACCAGTAGCAAATTACAGGCCTTTAATGTGTTGTCAACAGGGGTAAAATCAGACACAGCTGACCAAAAACCTTGCTGGGTGAGGAACTGGGAAAACAGGTGGGGAGTAATGTGTCCAGACAGCCACACCCACCCACTCTTCTCCAAACCCCCAGACCAGTGGATTCCATCTAATCCCAATGCTGACTATTCCTGGAGACTTGGGAGTGAAGCCCTGCAAAAATATTTCTCTGGGGCTTAAGGCTGCACAGGTGCAAGAACACAGGTTCTTGGCTGCTCTAGGGTCTCTGCCCAAAGGCTATTCCTTCCCATCCCATTTTTTTTTTTTTTAGCACACTGTATTTCAACTTCAAAAAATAAAATGATAAGCAAAATGCAGGTTAATAAATTATGGAAGCATTACTTTAAGAATTTCTCTCTAGACACATATTGATTGAGTATATAATTGTTTATTCCCATATTTAATACTTCCAGAAATTCTCATATTGGTTAATCTGATAAGTCATACTTCACAAAAATAGAATCATACAATTTGTTCTCTTTTGTAACTCATTTCTCTTGCTGATCATATGTCTATCAGGTTATAAAATGTGTTGCAATAATGTGTGTGTATCTCATGGTGGGAATATTCCAGTATACATATGGACCACATTTTACTTATTCATTCAGCTAATAAGGTATATTTTGCTTGCTAACAGATTTTGGCTATTAGGAAAATAAATTTCTTATACAAATTACTGTATATATTTTTGGTTGATAGAAACACTCATTTTTCTCGAGTATATAGAAGAGAAATTGGTGGATCAAAAGTAGATGTTCATTTTTTCATAGTATTTACTGATAACTTATTTTTCAAAGTGAAAGTACATTTCACCCTCCCACCAGGAATATATGAGAACTCAAACTACTCCATCTACATTCCAACATTTGTACTCAAATTCCTTAAAATTTTTTATGAAATATAGAGGGTGTTTAATTTTACCTCACAGTAGCTTTAAACTTTATTTTCAAGATATATCGTGTTTATTATGTTATATGATTTATTATCTTTTATGCATAAGAAATAATTAGACATTAATGAGACATGACTCCTGGGGATGAGCCTCCCTGGCACTGAGAGATTATTACCAAGAATCAACTAGCAATGCAACTGGAAAAAAACCTCAAATAAAGGGGGAAAACTTAAAGACAAATGAGTTTATATGGCTAAGAGACTTCAAAGTGAGTCAGGAGATGATCCCAGAGGTAAAGCTTATGCACATCTCAGCAGGGTCTCATAGACAGCCGAAGTGGATACTACCCAAAACAGTGGGACTCCTGAGTACTATTGAGATACCCAGGTCCTATGGTCAGGACAGATAGCTCCAGAGTTTGGTGCCTTGTCATTGGGCCCTACTTTGGGGTTTGTGCTCCTGAGAGTGACAGAGTTGGACTCAGTTATGCCTTCCCTACATATGGCTCATTGGTACCTTCTGTTTGAACCTATACTTGGTACTGGAGTTAGGAGGTATACATCCAAGAGACTTGCATCTTTGGGCTGTCCATATGCCAGTTGGGCCCTGAGACTCAGTGGAGTTGCAACACCTACTCTCCAGTTTATTGGAGTCACCCAGGACAACTAACAAGGAGGTGAGGATAGACAACCACTGAACCAAGGAAATGAGATAGCTTACAACTGCAAGCAAGAGAGTCCCATCCTTCAGCTTTATGTATTTGAAACCCCCTCTCAATTAGAGGTGGAGTGGATATCACCATCCCAGAATCCTCAGGATTGGGGCATGAACTATGGACTAGAGTGGACTTTTTGGTATTCTACTATAAACTTATTGTGATTCTAGCAAAAGAAGAAGTTACAACATTGATGTTCAGGCAGTGGCCACTGGAGGCTCTGGGGGCAGGGAGATGGAAAAATAGGTGTAATACAGGGGCTTTTTTGGAACCTGGGAATTGTCCTGAATGATATTGCAATGACAGACATAGGTCATTATATATCTTCCCATAACCTGCAGAACTTTGTGGGAAAGAGAGTAAACTACAATGTGAACTGTGTTCCATGCTCAGTGGCAATGCCCCAGGGTGCATTTATCAATTGCAATGAATGTGACACACTAATGAAAGATGTTGTTTATGTGGGAGGGTGTGGGAGGTATGAGGAGCGGGGCATATGGGAATTCCTATATTTTTTGTGTAAAAGTTGTTTAATCTATGTATCTTTAAAACAATTTAATAATATTTTATAAAAAGAAATAGATATCCTTTTTTGTGAAATATATTTTCAATATTTTTATTCATTTTATTTTTGGAATTTTGGAGGAGTTTCACATATAGAGGATATGAATCTGATGAAAAATATTTTAATGAAATATAATAAAATATTTTAATTTTAATCTCCATTACGATGCAAGGTAATGGACAGCAATCATTAATTTTAATTATTATAGTTTCATTTGTTCTTATTTTATATTTTGTGACTTTAAAGTGATATTAAAAATTTGCCTATGTGAAATCAGACAGAACTCTTACTATATATAATTTTTTGAATCATTGCTTATTTGAATGTTTTTACTAGCAATCTCAATATTTTAAAAAATTATCTTTCATGAACGTGGCACTAATATATAGGGATTTTGATAAGTATGGGTAAAACTTAATTTTTCAAGCACGTATATAATTTTTTTCCTATAAATATTATCAGAAGGACCATTCATCTGTCCTCTAAATTGCCTTTGTGATATGTTGTAATTCAAGGCATTGCATAACTCTGGGTCTATTTATGACCTCTCAATTCTATTCCATTTGTTTAATTATCAGTCCTTTCTCAAGTACTACATTGTCTTAACTTATTTACGCCTGTAAATGTCTTGAAACCTAGTACTGCTTTTCCAATCCTTGAGTTTCTGTATAAGTTTGAAAAATATGTTAATAATATAAATTATGAATAAACACATGCAAAAATGCAAACCAACAAATAAAAGACTATTAACCTTTTTTTTCCTATTGCAATGAGTTGAATAGGTAGTAAGCCATTAATTGATATCTTAACAATCTGGAGTTTTTCTCTTAGGAAACTGGATATACTGCACTAATTTTAGGTTCTCTATACATTTTTTTTTTTTAGCTTTTATTATTTTTTTTATTTTTATTTTTTATGTTTTAAAAGATGTTTAGATTACATAAATGTTACATAAAAATTACATGGATTCCCATGTTCCTCACCTCCCACACCTCCCATAACATCCCACATAAACATCTTTCATTATTGTGGCACATCACCTGCAATGGATATACCCATCCTGGGGCTTTGCCACTAAGCATGGACCATAGTTCACATTGTAGACCACACTCTCTCCCACACAGTTCTGCATGCTATATGCTGATGGAAAATGGCCTATATCTGTCGTAATGTCATTCAGGATAATTCCCAAGTCCTGAAAAAGCCCCTGTATTACAACTGCTTTTCCCTTCCCTGGCCCAAAAGCATTCATTGGCCACTGTCTCCACCTCACTGTTGTAATTTCTTCCAGTGCTTGAATCACAATGTGTCTACAACAGAATACCATTAAGTCCACTCTAGGCAATAGCTCTTCCCCCAATCCTGAGGAGTTTGGGATGGTGATGTCCACTCCACCTCCAAGTGAGAGGGGGCTTATATCCCATAGATACGGTGGATGGGATTATCCTGCCTGCAGCTGCAGGCTCTCTCCATTCCCTGGGATGGATGTTGTCCATCATCGTCTCCTCACCAGGTGACTTGGGTGAGTCCATTGAGCTGTAGAGTAGGAGTTGCCGAGATTCCAGGCACAGCTGGCACATGGGCAGGCCAGAAGCTCTAGTCACTGGAAGTACCCCTACAAACTCCAGCATTACATATAGGTTTGAGTAGAAGGTACTGATGGACCATGTGCAGAGAGGACTTATTTGAGTCTAACTCTGTCACTCTCAGGAGCACAGCATCCAAAGTAGAGCCCACTGATAAAGAATCAATCTCTGGAGCTAGTCCCTCTTATATAGGCCCTGGGTTTCTTCAGAGCCCTCAGGAGCCCCTCTGTGTGGGGTGATATCCACTTTGGTGTTCTATGAGATCCTACTGAGGTGTGTGTAAGTGTTACCTCTGGGATGATCTCCCGACTCTCTTTGAAGTCTCTTAGCTACATTAACTCATTTGTCTTTACCTTTTCCCCCTTTTATTCAAGGGCTTTTTCCAGTCGTATTGCCAGTTGGAACTTGGTATTAATCCCTCAATGCCAGGGAGGCTCATCCGTGGGAGTCATGTTCCATGCTAGGGGGAAGGCAATGAATTCATATACTGAGTTTGGCTTAGAGAGAGGCCACTTTTGAGCAACAAGGAGGCTTTCGGGTGGCAACCCTTAGGCACCCCATAACAGTAGGCTAAGTTTCAATTACAAGAGCAAAGGCTCATAAGGCTAGTCAACAATAACAAGAACCCATCAGTGGACCATCCTCCTTTGCCTGACACTGCCCCTGCACTCAGGGGACTGTTGCTGCTCCCTTGGAGAATGTGGCAGTGCTCTCCAGGCTGGGAATTCAGTATTCCCTCAACTTGAGTGACTGTGTACCCACCATGACAATGCCCATCCCTTGATCTTTTGAACAATTTTATGTGTCTTTCATGTATATTCGGATGAACTTCCTCCCATGAAACCCCCATTCCAGACACCCCCCCACCAATGATCCTCTGCAGCCCCCATTGTAACCCTTCTGTGTTCTAAACCTTCCTTGACAACGAAGCCCATCAAATAGCCAAATATGATTAATAGAAAAATGAAATAATAATGATAAGCTTAAATGTAAGAGATAAAATACATGAAAACTCAGAAAAAAAAAACTAAAAATAAAAGAAAGTTAAAAGATTGACATTCAAACAATGGGAAGAAACAAACAAACAAAAATATTTATTGTTATTTTTTCCTTTATCACTGCATTATCGAGTGTCCAGTCTGTACCATGGCACCTTCCACCTCTCACTCACCAGTGTCTCCCAAATTTTCATTTAATTTTCAAAGAAGTTTTAGGTCACAGCAAAGTCACACACACAATAATAGAGACTCTCATATACCCAATCTCCTTCCCCTTTCCTCACCCCATATTAAAACCTTTTTTTTTTTGTGGATGGTAGCATTGATATAACTGTTATACAGATAAACATAGCTACTAAACATTGTCAATGGCTTACAGTATAGTTCACAATTTAGATGGTACAATTTAATAATTTTTGATGATATTTACCATGTCCTGTGTCCATTACTGTAAGGTAATGAAAAACTTTTTCAGCAATAATTTCTACTTTTATTGAAATATCATGTAGTTTTCTTAGTCTATACTTCTACAGACCTTATAGAATTGTTGATACTTGGAACACTATTTTATCATTTATTAATTGTTGTTTATACTATATAAAAACACAAATAAGCTCAGAAAATGAAATTCGCAAAGTGGTGGAGTACGGAATTCCAAGGGCCTGTATTTACACAGAAGCAGTGGAAAAATCATCAAAAACTGTCAAAATCAACTTGTTGCATCATTGGAAAATAATCAAAAATAAGAAGAAATTTGGAGAAGATGATATTACAGAATAACTTTAGCTTCCTAGATGGCACGTGTAGGTAATGGGGCTACACGTAAAATTTGGTATATATTTTGAAAACCAACTTAATTTCAGACTTTTGTTGTAAATTATCATGTGTAAACAGCTTTTGACTGGCTACATATGAACACCACCTTGAGAAAACATACATTTTCAGAGATGTTCCAGAAAATGAATGAGAAAAGTGAACTGTGGGTTTGATTATGCTTAATGTGAGAAACTTCTGAAAATGTCATAAAAGATTAGGAAGTCGGAAGAAATAAATCTTTACTCACTGGATGTAATTGGTAAGAGCAGTTTCACAAGTGGTACCTTTTTTGTGCAAAAAATATGTTAGTTCAACCTAAACATAAGACCTTTTTAAATAACCCTGATGGAAAATAGGATAAAGAAAATAATTAAAAATATCAAAAGGACCAAGACAAAACATTTTAGCGGGACTTAAAACTTTACATAGGTAAAAGCACTGAGTAAATAAATCAAATTAAATTATAATTTTAGAAAAAAATGAGAAATTCACAAATTTGAGTAGGAATTCAGTGAGGATCAAAATGATATTTGAGAATAGTTGCCTTATAATAAGGTTGTGGAAATCAACCTAGAAATACTGTGGAGTCTAGTTGAACTAATGAGGGCAAATGTGGAATTGCAAAATAAATTTTGGAGATTTGAATAAGTTATTATAAGTTTGAGACAAAGGCATACATGCATAATTTTGAATCATAAACGTTTATTTAATCTTTTAGAGACTTCTTTTAATTTCCTAGGCTGCTCAAAACAAATACCATGAAATGGTATGGCTTAAACTATGGGAGGGTATTCTCTCATGGTTTTGAGGCTGGGCAAATGTACAAATCAAGGCATCATAAACACTGTGCTCTCTTCTCAAAGACTGGCATTCTGGGGCTGGCTGGCTGTGATCCTGGTCCCTGTGACCCACAAGACAAAATGCACTGTCTGTTTGTCTCTCCCTTCTCTTTCAGGTTTCACTGATTTCAGCTTCTTGCTTCCATAGCTTTTTCTGTTTCTGTCTGAATTCCTGCCAAGTCCCAGATTAGTCTTGTTATTCCCTAAAACAAACTTCTTCAACTCCCCCCTCAGATGGTTTACACCCTTAGTCTTAAGGGTATGCTGAAGGATGATGGACATTCTTCTGTAATTACTTCCTGCTATTTGGGGCAATAGGATCTACCTGAGAAGGTGTAAACCTTCTTGCTACTCTATTGTGGTTGGGGGGAGACAAATCTGTCACTATGTGTGAAGCTGGATTTAATCCCCATATGGCTAATAAAGTATTGATTATAGAAGAAATAAACTTAATTAGAATTTTTAAGATATATGTCCCACTAAAAGGATCCTGGAGCAAAAGAGTAGGAAAGTCCAGGTGTCTCCAAAGGCTGCATCTTCCTGAAGATGGTGGGCTTTATCTTGCAGGTTTTGAATGCTGTTTAGGAGTATTTCAGAGTGATGTACATAGAGACAGCACTCCTCTTTAAGGAACAGACATGTTCCTCTCTGTGCTGCTGTTAACATGTTAAGTGCCCTGCAATTTTGCAGCACCACAGCAGCAAGAAAGTCCATTTCCTGCCTATGAGCTTCTAAGGAAAGGCCAGCTTCTTTTATGCTGTTAGCTCTAGAGTCTCCTCTGTTTTACTGGCCTGGTGCATATTGCCCTTTGGTGCTATGAAAAAGAGCCAATCTTTGGGCAATATCCATTGTACACCTGGTCATATCCAGCTATTGCTGGATGCTGAGCAAGTCTGAAATTGCAACATATTCTCCATCCTCTTCAGGAGCATAACCAGAGATGTAGTACTTTTTTTTTTATTTTAGGTGTCAGTGACCAACCTAGACAATAACTAAAATGGAAAGGCAAAATGCTGTGTATTGAAAGCCTGGTTTGAATGCACAAGAGGGTTTCATGATACAAAAGTCAATCTCTTTTAATTTTCATATACTTTCTAAATACTTCCAATGCAATGTATAACATATCAAATGAACTTAACTTTTTAGTATTTTGCATTTTATTTCTACACCTTTACCATGATGATGTTAATTAACAGATATTTTACTTTAGCAGTACAAGAAAACTACTTTTTCCATTATTTTATGGAAATCTAAGATTCCCAATGGAATCAAGATTATGTTTCCTTACCACCATTTTAATATGCAGATTTGGTAGCTTCCAACAGGCTCTCTTGTTATGAAATTATTTTTGTTATGTTTCTTGAATAATTATAATTGCTTTATTTGTTATTACTGTTCTGATATGTGAATATATACACTCAAATAGGCAGACACAAATAGAGTTAGACACAATAACACAAAACTCACTGTTTCTTATAATTTTCATTCTTTTACAAATAAGTTAAACTGTAAGATAATATTCAAAAAATCTCTTTGAAGGCCATTTCTAATTCATGTATTTTGCACTGTGACCATGCAGTTTTGCAGAAAAATTTTGTTCTCTAATTATTAGCTATAACTAAAATGTCTTCAATGCTTTAAAGTACAATTTGCAACATTTTCCTTTACTTCAGAGCTTTGTTTATTTCCCATTTTGACTTTAACAGACCATGGATGAGAAGTTCTCCTTCCAGTATATACTCACTGAGGTCATTGACGCTTCAAGGAAACTGTTTCTCTGAGTTCTTTTAGGAACCCCAACACTAGAGGTGGGAGGTCTTCCCTACTTCCCAGTCCTCAGAAATAACAAGACCCTGGCAAAAGCCATACTGGAAGAGTGAACATTCAAACCTGAGGGTTGAGAATTCCACCAGACAGTAAATTCATCCACACTTGGAATCAGGAGAGAAAGCAGGGATATTGGCACCCATGGAAGGACAGGAGACGGGTGTCTTAAATTTGCCTTCCCCTGAGCCAAAGGGGGTAGAAGTTGTCAGGCTACAGACTGGAGATTAGAATAGTTACCATCACTAAGGTGAAGCTGGTCCTGAACTGTCCATAAGCAAAGGCAAACTCAGCTTATAATTATCATCACAATAACTAGCATAGTAATTTCAGTTATTATTCTTCAGCTGTTTTATACTATAATTTCATCTATATAATGACCTTAAGTTTTGGTTACTGTTTGTAGTAAGTTTTTACTTTTATAAAATGGACACTTTTATTAATTAAGCCACAAGAACTTTATTAGTAAAAACATTCCAAGTTTCTCTGCTTTTTAGCAGTTGAACAAATTCCACTTGTGATTTATATATCAAATACAATTGCAAGACAGTATTGGTATTTAAAGATTCATTTTTAGGTTACTTTCCACCCCACCATTATACAATTTGTAAAATGAAAATGCCAAATCTGATTTCCTAGACACAAGCAGACTGACAACGCTAAACAGAATTTAAAGTTAAATACAAAGTTAAAATAGAAAGAGAGAATTTTATACCCTTAGCATTTTATAAGAACTTTTTAATCATTGATGGCCTACAAGGAGGTTTCTTATTTTTCCAGATGAGAGGTTTAGTAAATGGCCTCGATTTTGATTCCCATTCACACCCCTTATTAAGCACAACCGAGTTTAAACCTGAGAAGGCTGTTTTTCATAGGCAGTTAATGGAAGTTTGAGGTACATTTCATAATCTCTTTAAGGAGATGTGGCTACATGGTCTCTGGTCCTTCGAGTGCAGCAGAGCCATGGCACCCACTTTGGCCCTGCATGCCATTATTTTCTCACCCCATCCCAGACCAGGAAGCCTGATGTTGTCGTAAGACAGCAGGCTGGCAAAGGTACAGACATGTGCAGGGAGGCACATGTGCAAGTCCCCCAAGCTGCCGCCATCAGGAAAGGAGCAGCAGGACAAGGCAGTGGCAATCAGCTCCGGGACCTGGGGTAGTTGCTCAAACAGCCAGGGCTTTATGATATACATGCAACATCCAGGCTGGACAAAGTGGCTCTTCTGCACTCAGAGCTTGACCCACGACCCCCTATCTTGGCAGGTTCTAACTTTGATTCCCTGCACTGTGTCCCTCCCCTCCCAGCCAGGGTCAAGTTTACCAAGCCTGGGCACATGGATCAGACAGGGACAGGTCCCGTGCCCCACCCCCCACCCTTATCTGGGGATTATGTACTGTGGGGGCCTGTAGAGGAATCCATTGAAAATGGCTAACAAAAAGAGGGCATTAAACAGGCTGTCATTCATAGTTTAGGCTTACCACTACCTTCTTCTCTTGGCTGGTGCATCAATATATGTTGCCAGATTTCCTCTAGGAAATACTTAATTTCATAACATAAAATAATTAAAGAATATAGCAGTTTTTTAGGCCAGCAGTTTATTAAAGAAATGAGAGGCACTTGTTTTCACTCACAATCAATGTCAAACACTGGTTTCACCAAGAGGAGAAAATAAAAGATTACGGGTTCCCAAGTATACTTGTGGGCTGGTCCAGGCAGAGAAGGAGGAAAAATCAAAGTGATGATTTAGCTTCTGCATTTGCTTTTTAAACCATTAATTATTCCTCCTACTTGCTAATGTTTGGGGGAGGGGCCCAGTTATTTGCTGTTTTTATTGATTTCCCCACCCATCAATTCTCCCAAGGGAGTCCAATGATAAGCACCTTTGAGTGTATCTGGGGCTTTTCCTTGATCCCAGATGATGAAGGAAAATTCTCCTGGGTTCTTCCAGCAGCTTTCTGGTGGGGATCTTTCTCTCAGAGAAATTATGAAACATCAAGGAGAAAACAGGCAGCACTTTCCAAATTATTTTGGAAATCTCCTAGAGTAATTATTCAACTTCATCACTCTCAACTCCAGCTTTCTATCCAATATCAGAAGTCAATTTTGTCAGGTTCTCTGAGACTTTGAAACAAGGATTCCCTTTCTAACAGTTTCCAATAATACATTAATCATTTTCTTCTAAGGCTTCATCAAAAGTACTGTTAGCAGCCATATTTCTATGAAAAGACTCCTCGATGAATTCTAGGCTTTATCTATCAAGAAGCTCACAATTCTTCCAGCTTCTTGCGCAAAACTATTTCCACATTTTTGTTATTTTCAGCAACAGCACCCCACATCTGGTAAAACCTTCATTTTAGTTTCCTAAGGTGCTAAAAGCAAATACTATATATGGGTTCAGCTTAAACAATGGACACTAATTGTTCATGGTTTTAAGGCAAAAAAATTCCCCAAACCAAAGCATCAACATGGCTATGCTTTCCTCCCATAGAGTTCTATGACTGGGTACCAGTAATCCTGGCTCTTAATCATATGGCAAGGTAGATGGTGGCATCTGCTGGTATCACTGTACTCTTTCAGGTTTCATTGATTTCAGCTTCTGCTTCAGTGGGTTTCACTCTCTCTGTCTGACATTCATTCTCTTATAAAGAACTCCAATAATGGGATTAAGAACTATTCTGATTGAGTTGGGTCAAGACTTAACTCAAATAACTTCATCAAAATATCCTACTTACAATGGTTTTATACCCACAGGAAAGCAGTAGATTTATGAACATGCTTTTCTGGAGTACATACAACTTCAAACACCTCAAGACTAATTCTTCACTAGTAAATCACTTGGATAAATGAAAATACTTAAAAATTATATTTTATAAATACTTTCCTGTATAGCAAGCATTCAAATTTTAGTTTAGAATATTAAGCTTGGATCTGGAGACATGGTAATGGAGACAGCTGTCTATATTTGTATGTATTCAAAATTATGTTTTTCCATAGAAGTTCTGAACAATCCAATCTCTATCTATTGAGACCTGATTAATCATGCTTATGAATTATTTTGTATTTTACATTACCCTTTCTATTTATCCTCTATAAAGTGAATGAGGATTTTAAGTAATGTCATATATAAAGAGGTGGTATAATTAGATTTGTTGATAATCATATGAGATTAGATATGCTTTTGTGTCTTCACCTACTTTGCAATATCTACAATTTCACAGACAATACCCTAACAAATTAAATATGAAATTGAATTTTCTGACTTATAAAATGAAATGTGAAATAAATACATAAATATTAGGGTACTGAATTCAAGAAGTTTATGTATTTGGTGGTGAAAAAAGGAAATCCAAAAATATTATCTAAGGTATGTATAAATCAAAATGAATATATATTTTATATAGAAAATGTTAAAAGACAGAACTAAGGAAACTCTGCGTTTTGACCCCTTAATTACATAAAATAATATTTTCTTACTTTTTTGAGAGCACTCTTCTTTCCCTTGGTTTATTTCATCATTATTTCAACAACTCTATTCTGAATGGAATATTTTTAAGAGATAAAAATTGCTCCTTGCTGCAGGTCTGTTTTTTTTTATGGTTGTCTTCATTTATATGTTATTTTCATATTTTTTGAATAAATTTTCATGTCTTCCAATTATGAAATGACAACTTCTAAATGGTCAAAAGTTTAATCTCTGTACATTCTTAAATTTACTTCAATTTATATAACTCTATAACATAAAACTCCATGTCAACTTGTAGACTAAATACAGGGTCAAAATTACCCCCTCTCTGATAGACGAGTAAGATTCCTTAAACATTTTCTGGGTTTTATACTGGCATCTACTCTTGCAGGATTAATACACAATAGCTTGGACACTTTCCCAAGAGCAATAATCTAAGGAACTTTGATATAACTAGCAAAATGAGAAATAAATCGTTCATATAAATCATAAGTTACTTAAGAAATGTGAATTTGCAAACAAGTTTTGTTCTTTGATGCATTAAAAATGCATTAAATGTTATTTTAAAAGTGAGGAAAAGGCAGAGGAGTTTTGAAGTTAAGAAAATGCAAAAATAACTAAATATATGGCAACAATTAATAAATTTTGAAATCTACTAGACAAGAGACTACTGACAATGAAGAGACTTACTAAATAGTTAGCTAATGGGGAAAATGCAGAGATGTCTGAGTGCTAGAGAAGAGATGATGAGGGTGGTCAATTCTAATTAGCTACAGCTCTGCATAAAGTGGAATGAATGCAGAGGCTCATTCAGATTTGATTAAAAGGAGACCTAATGTTCCTGGTTAGGAAATAATTTTAATTTACATCTAGTAGGAGCCTGGAGTCCTAGTGTCAATCAAAGTTTATATATTTTTTTCTGTTTCAGCAGATTATAACATATTATGTTGAAATATAAATAGCTGATTTTATTATCTTCAAGGCAATTGCTACATAATATATGTTTCTTCCCTTTACAAATTTTCTAATTGTTTTCCATTTTATTGGGGTTGATGGGATGACCACACACTGTATAGACAAATTATTGGGTATTTATGTGTATAAACCATATTGATGGCATTCTCAAGGGATTCCATTGTGTGTTTTTCAAGGCATTCTATATCCTTTTGATTTAGAGTCATCTGATACATGAAAAAATATGATGTATTCTTTGCCACACCATGTAAGATCCTATAAACTGAATACCTGACAACAACAATAATTTGGACAGAGAAACATAATGAATGTTTGTAGAAGTTCTCTAGCCAAGCCCCCTTTAGGTAAATCCCCAATTTTATGAAAGATTCCATGGACTGTTTTCCTCTAAATTCTTTATTTTTTACTTTTTTCAAAACTACCTAAAAACTTAGGTAGAGTGCCAATCCATCTAAGAACTCTAATAGTGCACTGCAGTCTAGTACACCAGCTGGTTTCTTGTTCTGAAATAATGGTCATGATTCTTGTAAAATCTTAGCCTGATGGACATGGCATACTAGTGAAAATCTTGAATTATAATGTCCACAATGAGGACCTATTGTTATGCCTAATTTGGTATATTTGCACACTCAACAAGAAACTAGAGGCTCTAAAACTAAGCAACTCACCTAAGATATTTATTTTAAATAGTATTTGGAAGCTTTCAAATGTATAATTAATTCTAAAACTGCCTGTCTTCAAGAAACAATGCTAAATTCACACACACACAAGCATGCACGCACCCACCCCCCCCACACACACACAGAAAATAAGATGTACCTCAGTGCATTTTTACAGTTGAAAAATTATGCTGAACTCTTGGCTCTTACTTTTAGAACTCTCCTTACACATCGCTTGTCATCCTGTTCTACATCTTAGATTAGCATAACTCCCTTTCTATTGTGAACCAGTAGGTTTTGCAAAAGAATTTCACCTTATCATTCAGGCACATGAGCTTGGATAACCAGGCCTTTACCAAATAATTATCATAATTGCTATTGAAGGTTGTATCAAAATCCAGATGGACAAACCTGAAAGATCCATTAAATGCCTTTTCAAAATGAAGCACTATTGACTAACTGAAGCATATAAGTTCATTAGTGAACTTCAAAACGTCATAAGGTCATACCTGAAAAGCTGCCCCAAATTATCAATTGTAGAACATGCTAACAATGTACCCAGATACCCAATGAGCCCATATAAAATATCAGACTCAAATAATCTTTAAACAATTCTCAGATCTTGACATTTTAACTAAGAAACCTCTACCTTATTTAATTCTACTTTTGCTAATAGTCTTTCAGAAAAACTAAGCATCATTCTAAAATGGAAACAACTAAAATGAGCCACTATTGAAGCTAATGAATTAGTAAGTCGCTCAGATTAATAATCACAAGTTTAAAAAGCTGAGGGAAAAAAATCCTCCCAAGCTAAAACAGTGCAAATACAATTAGCAGAAACCATAACTTTTCAATTACACCAGCTACACAAGTCCCCTATGAACAATTTAGGCACCAAGTTTCAGGGCACCACTACTTGGACTTACTGTAAACAATTTGGATGATGGAAAAGAGACTGCCCCAAACTAATTGAAAATAGTCTCATACACTTTGCCATCTAATAAAGCAATATGCCATTCAATGTGAATGCTAGAGCTGCTCCAGGGATATAGTGGAGATTTTTCTAATTGCCTATGTCACATATTTAGGAAAAATAGATCTGATAATTAGAAACAAAGGTATACTGGTTCTGAAAGGTATCTGGGCCAGCTTCATTGTCTTTACAAGGCACTCATCAGTTGTTATTTGTCCCCTCTTTCTAAACACACTTTCTGGAAAGAGATTTCCTTAAATAATCCCAAGGACACATATCTTTCTCCCAAAAGTGGGAAATTAATATGGAAGTCTTAGAAGCAGATTCAACAGACCAGGATAAGGAATTAAGACCCATATACATACCTGTCCTTTAAAAGAAATTTAATTTGAACCAATTTATTGTCCACATAATCTATTTATATGGGCTGCGTTTTTTCTGCCTGTGGTAATTTGAGGATTTATGTGCTACAGAAAAGCAAGTCCTTAAATTTAGTCCACCACTAAATTTAAAATTAACTATGAACCCATAGTTAATAGGACATTTTCATGAGGTTACTTCAGTTAAAGCATGGCCTAATAAGGGTCTTAATCCTAGAGTAAGAGAAATTGACACAGAGACAGAAAATCATTGAAGTAGGCAGTTGAACTCAATGAAACCTGGAACAGAAGGGAGAGACCGGAAAACATTGAAAGGGACCCCCTTGTGTTCCCTAGGTTATTTTTGACAGGCACAGGAAATTGGAATTCATACCAATATTTGGTCATTGAAGAGAAAGGGTTTATTTAGGCCAGCAGATGTTTGGATATAGGCCATATCTCAAATCAGTCTCCTGAACAACAGAAGTAGCAACATTATATTGGCTTGTGTAGGGGATGAGTTCAAAAGATTGAGTTACAGGTTTGACAGGTGGGGAGTGGTTTCAACTTGTACTTGCTCTATAGCACTATGTGCTTTACCACATTTGGTCTTACATCGCATCTGGATGTATAGAAAATGGTATATAAATCCTGCCTAGATGTGGAAAGTTTACTATTATAATGACCTAAAATTCTGCTACGTTCATCCTACTACCCTACTGAGTCTGATTAAACCTAAAATGTTCTAATCTGTGGTTATCTAGATTTTGCTATTACCTTCTGACAGTAATTACTAAATGTGCTCTAATTTTGGTTGGTTAGCTATTGCTAAAAGGCTAACATTAGTTTATCAATGCCTAACAGAGAAAGACAGAGGAAGACAGAAGTTGGGTGGGAATAGTTCTTACAAGCGGTCTTAAAAATGCAACCATGTGCTTACCATGTGACAGAGAAGCCAAGGATCACTGGTAGCTGGTCTTTGGGAAGAGGGCACTGACTTCAAGATACCTTGATTTGGATATTTTCCTGGAATCAAAACCATGATCAAATAATACTCATTGTTTAATACAACCCATTTCATTTATTTGCTTTAAGCTGCCTGAGAAACTCAAACACTGCTCCAACAATCCCTGTGCCAAGGGCCTCCTCCTAAATCTGAACCAAATCCAAAGCTTTCTAATTTTCCCTCCTTCCAAGACCAAACATCAGTTAAAATTTTTTGGCATTGCAGGATATTGTAGAAATCTTATTCCTAATTTTTCTTTGAAGGCTCAACCTTTATATGCCATGCTTAAAGCTGAAAAGTAGAGCCTCTTATTGGGGATAAAATTAGTCAAAATTCCTTCAAGAAAATAAAGCATAGTTTGCTTAGCACTTTGGCTCTGGGACACCCTAATCACAAATTATACTTTTTTCTCCTTGTTAATGAAGGAGAAGGGAATAACTTAGGCTTCCTTGTACAAAAGCATGCAAAACAACATAAATCTCTAGGACATTATAGTCTGCAATTGGATACCATAGCCAAGGGAGTTTCCCTAGCACAAGTTCCATTGCTGCAATGGCAAAACCTTTAGAATCAATTGAAGAATTAATTATGGGAAATCACTTAACTATTTATGTCCCTCATTCTATTGAATCCCTTTCTACCAAAAGATGAGCTCCTTATGAAAGTCTAATATATTCTGCCCCTTTGTTTCTTTTGTTCAATCACAACTTTACTTGCTACTATTTCTGATGAAAACTATATACTACCAAATAGCTTTAACTGACTATTTTCCTCTTAAAATGATTTATAAGATACCACAATTGATAACACAGATATTATCTTTTATACAGATGTTTCCTACCTTAAAGATAATACAGAAATCTATCCTGTTAGATTTGCCATGACTTCTAACAATAAAACATTAGAATAAAATCTTTACCTAATCCTACCTCGGCCCTGCAAGCTGAACATTTTGCACTCACTATAACCTGCATACTTGCAGAAGGAAAGTCAGCAAGTATATCTAATAGTAGGTAAGCTTTTGGGGTTGCTCATGATTTGGGGATGTATGGATATATATATATATATTGGTTACTAAGGCTTTGGCTATAACTATAATTCCTGGTCTTTCTCAGGCAAATATAGAGGAAAGCACTAGCAATCACATGAGAGATACATCTTCAAAAAGTGTATCAGTAAAGTCTAATCCTAGTAGTGTTTTGATAAAGAATTTTGAGCTAAATAACTCTATTGGAAACTTTAAAAAATTCTCTTTGATACTCAATAAAATGCTTCTCCCAGGAGATGGAAAAAAGAGAAAACACTAGCTGTTTTTATAATCCTTCAATTAAATAATGATTTAGCCCAAATGGTAACTCAGTACTCCTCCCTACTTGCCTACAGGAAACACTTTTGGAAAATAGTCATAATACGTTTTATTGGAATACTGATAAAATAGTAAGCTGAGGCAAGCAATATTTTGGAAAACTTCCCTTCAGATAGTTATGAAAATATGTCACAATTTTTAAAATTTGTCCCAAGATAATCCAGTAAAACCTTTCCATATATTTCAAGGACATTTTCCCTCACCAATTTACCAAATGGATTTTATTTAATTACCCCATCACAGGGTTATAAATATGTTTTAATAATGCTTTGTATGTACTCCTATTTGTGTGAATCCTTTTGCCTTTGAAAAGCTACTGCTTCTATGATTACAAAGATGTGAGAAAAAATAATTCCAAATTGAGGAATTCACTTGGAATTTCATGGTGATTGAGCAACCCCCTTTATAGGATAATTTATAAAAACAATATTCAAAATAAGATCTATTTTGTAACATTTTCATTGCGACTACTATCCTTCATTCTCAGGCTTAACAGAAAGAACAAATGGCATAATTAAAACTCAATTAGCTAAATTAATGGCATCCCTTATTTTACCATAGCCAAAAGCCTTAACTATAGTCTTATTAAATCTAAGATCCACTTGTTTTGTAAAACATGCTATTCCCGTTCAATATTATCACAGGGAGACTTATGAAATTAAACACTGGAATATATTAGCCATGCCTTATAAAAGGACATTTATTAACTTATTGTCAGGAAACAATCATAACCCTAAATAAAAATGAAGCTTTGGCGACCAGATATAGCTCAAGTGGTTGAGTGCCTGCTTCAGTGCACTCCCAGGAGATGAAGATATTCAGAACCACAATCTTCAGGCTGGTGACTTTAAATATTAGAAAAGACACCTTCCTGAAGGTACACTCTAATGTTGCTAGCAAATCTATCCTGTTAGATTTTCCATGACCTTAAGCAATTAAACAATATACAGCTAAATTAAAGAGTGTTGGTTGTGGGATTCATATTTCCAAGTGCTGCTTGGAAATCCATTCCTACTGGGAACCTAAGTTCAAAATTACCTAGGATCATAGAATATGGCATCTAACACAGAGAGCTATAGCAACACCTAGCACCAGACTAGTGGTTCTTACTGATGATTTTAGGCTTAAGTAACTGAGAAGTAAACAGTATCTGATACAAATGGCTAATCCAAGAACCAGTACCAGATCTGATATTCATCAGATTGAATGAGCTCAATAATGCCTCCTGTAAACTTCATTATTATCCTATTAACTCTCTAATTCACATTTTTTAAATTCTTCCTTCACCCCTTCTTTCATACCCCAGTCAATCTCTGTCCCTTCCAGAATGAATTCTATCCCTTTTTAAACTCATCGTTCTTGCCCTTGCCATCTCTTCCTGGTAATTATCATTTGGCATCCTTTTTTCTCAGCCACAAAGAAAGCCATTAAAATAGTTATTCTATCAAATTTAAAGGTTTGTACTAATTTAGACTCCTTAGAAGGACTACCATTGTTGGCCACACCCATAAGCACTTATCTAGTTGTCCAAATCTTAAATCACTGGAGATCTAGATTCGTAGCAAATTTCAAAACTCGATAAACCTTTTTTTTTTTTTACAGACACTATGATATTTCTTATTTGCTGTCTTATCTTCAGAATAACAGTCACAGTTACCTTCCAAATCATGCTTAGGCACCAGGACCTTATTTGTGAAACTTGCACTTATGAAACATATCTATAATGGTGAAAGTAAGCCTAACTGGCATTAATGCTTGAATCAGCACTTGAAAACTTCCTTCTTACTGAAATATGGTACCTATCCAAGCCAAACTCTGTAAATAGCCTCACTACCTTGCCCCCTTCATCAGACATGACTCCAGGGAATGAGCATCCCTCACCCTGAAGGATTAATGCCAAATGTTGATTATTGGCACAGTCAGACAAAGATCCTAAAAAACAGTGAATAAATGTTTAAATAAAGAAAATAGAGTTACTATGGCTAGGAGATTTAAAATGGAGTCAAGAGGGCTCAACCAGATGTCACAAACTCCCAAAGTATGCAAATCCTTAAGTAATAAACTTCCTTAAAGCCCTAAGGAAATCTTGACACCATAAACAAACTGCATGATATAGACAACTCAACAATCTATTAACCAGTAGGACATTTGCAGTACCACAAATATCTACCAACAACAACCAAATTATCTCATTGTCTTTTTATTCCTTTAAAAACCTTTACCAAGAAATGTCAAGACAGGACATGATTTGTGTTGCTACCTGAATTTGTGCTCCATGAATTGCAGTTCTACAAGACCAGATCAATGCCAGTGTCGCCTTGCATCTTAGTTTGCTATTTCTCAGTTGACAGCATCAATATATTGCTGTTGGCCATGTCATTGTACATACTTTCCAATTTAAATCAATCCTCATCTTATTTCAATTTAGAGATGTTAAAAAATTTCTATATTCTTTCTTTAAAATATAATTAATTCCTATTGTGTCAGGTATATTATGCAGTATCTACTTTTCAATTTCATTAATCATAAAAGATAAATATGATAATTAAGACTAACAAAATCAATGGAACTATTTCCAATATTTATATTTGACCTTAAATAATAATTCCCATTTTCTGATGTTTGATTTCACTCTCTCCCACACACATCATATGTACTGAAACCCAGAAAAATTATATTTGTCAGTCTGTCAGTTTTATTCAAATTTCTATTTCACTACAAATAACATTGCATTATTACATATTAAATGATGGACTATAACATGCTGATATATTATCATTTCATTTCACATTAAGCAAATATATTAAATTATACAACAGAGACTTCCTTATTATCACTGATGATTAAGCAAAAGTTGTTTATTAAACTCACTCAATCAGGGAAAATATAGTCTTCAAAGAACCTAGAAGGAGAAAGTTAGGAAGAATATGATTCTTAGGATGAGTTCAAATGATTTAGGAAGGATTTTCCATGCAGGGAATAGTTTGGGATTGGGAAATGTTTACATCATGATAGATTAAGATTGAATTTAGGGTTATTGAAAATCTTGAAGTACGATATTTAGTGTCATGCTGTAAATCTTGAGTAGCCAACTTTATCTTCATAAGCAGACTCAGATGAAGAAAATGTTTATCAATATAGATTGGGGTCATGTGAATTTCCTGAAGCCAACAGTGATTTTATTTACTGCTTGAACTATTGAGTAGTAATTTATTGAGCAAATATTTACTAGAGCACACAATATGATGATCTAGGTATTCCCAATTCTTGAGTCACTATGTGCTTATTCTCCATCTTGATCTGAAAGATTGAGTATTACTGGCTATAGAAGTGTTCAATTCAGATCTGCATCATTGTGTGCTATGTTATCCTTGCTCACCAAGTCTTTCATCAAGGTCTATTAAGTGGGAGGTTTTCTTTTTGTTGTGGTGGTTGGGTGATTGGATGTGACAGTGCAATGAAACAACATTTAAGAAATTGGAGATCATGCACTGGGACACTGACAAATAATAAGTATGGTGATTTGAAGCTCTGTAATTCAGAAAAAAAAATGTGCTTAAATCTAATCCATTCCTGGGATGTGAACCCATTGTAAGTAAGATCTTTGATGAAGCTCCTCCATTTAAGATGTGACCTACCTCAATCAGTATAAGTCTTAATACTATTAAAGGAGTCATTTATATGTGGACTTAATTCAGAGAGAGGGAGAAAAAGCCACAAGAATGAAGAAGTTGAAACAGAATCCAGAAGAGATGAAAGAGATCAGGAGATTATGTGATGTGCCTTGCCATGTGACAAAACCAAGTATAGCCAGCAGCCACCCCAGAATGCCACAGTCTTAGGGAATATAGCATTTCCTTAATGATGTTTTGAATTGGACCAAAACATAACAAAATAAATGCCCCTTGTTTAAGCCAGCCCGTTTCATGTTATTTCTTGAATAGTCTAGGAACCTAAAACAATAGAAATTAAGAGCAGAGTTTAAGCTCCACTTCTGTATAAACCAGGAGCTATGCATGCCAAAATAAGAACAAAAGTGCAGATACTATCTCCAATCTAAAGAACCAGAAGAATTGTGTATAAATTTATTATCAAAATTCCTTAATGTCATGATTTTGAAAATTTATGATCTAGGTCACTTAGTAATTTTAAATACCCAGAAATTTGTGTTGGCATTTAATTACAAAATTTGTTCCATAATATAAATATAAAACCTATCAGCTACCACATGCAAGCTAGACAGGATATTGTGCTTCCAAATATAGATATATTTCACATTAAGAGACCAAAATTATATTTAGAGTTTTGCAGCGTCAAACTATGATCTGTCCAATTTTATGCACTTATTGTGAGACACATTTTACATATTTTAGTATAATTGTAGAGTTCACCTGTTCAGTTCAAAACCATAGAATAATTGATTTTCCCAACTTATCACAGGTTTTAAATGTGTGGATTATAGAAGATTGAAGAGAGAAAATAATGGTTTAGAATTCTCTTTCAGTAGCTAATTATTGATTCTTATAGCAAGGTCCAGTTTTTCTTCTTGAATTAAGTTATCTAAATATCTCTTTCATAAGAGGGGGAAATAATGGTCGGAAATGGACTCTAGATGTTCTCTGAGATTATACTATATACAGCCATCAATTTAGTGAAACATAATTTCCTGACAAGTTTGCACATGGTAACTGGTAAGTTTTGTTTAGAAAATCCAATGTAATCATTGTGTTTTCTCAGAACCACCAAAAAACTAAAATTGAATTATGTGACACTCATCCTCTTTGGAAAGACCTTACTAAGAAGTTGACACAGAAAAGCTATAAAACTTCTAGTTAAACATATCTGGCCCCCCCAAAGAAAAATAAATAAAGTCAACTTTACACTAATGTTCCCCTGTAAGACTAACAAGTCCCTTCCGTAATCACCAAAACCTAGCCAACTTCCTTCTATCTGTTTATAAAAATGCCAGCAAAATCCCTGCCCTCACAGCTACTTTTTCATTTGCAGGTGACTATTTCCTTGCTGCTTGAGAAATCTTGGTAACCTGAATAAAAATTTGTGAACTGCAATATTCCTGTGATTGGGGTGTGTATGAGTGTGTGTGCATACTTTTTTAGAGAAGTTGTGAGCTTGCAAAACAGTCATGCATAATGTGCTCATTTCCCATACAACCTTCTTCCACCAACATCTTACATTGTTGTGGAGGATTTGTTATAGATTATGAGAGAACATCATCAGAGAATTACCACTAACTATGGTCTATAGCATAAATTAGGTATATTTTTCCATACCTCCTATTATTAACACAGTACTCTCTTTGGTATGATGCAAAATTGTTAAAATATTCCTGTTAAGTACAGTCCATAAGTTACATTAATTGACTTTTCCCCATCCATTTCCATATTCTTAACACCTTGGAATATTTACTTACATTTGTTCGAGTTCATAGAATATCATTCTTTTATGTGTACTATTAACCAGAATCCTCATCCACTTCTGGATTCATATGTATTTCAGTCCCTACATTATTCTCTAGCTGTCTTTTGACAATTACATCCCTGGACTACCCCTTTTCAGCCATGATCCCTTTTAGAAACCAGCTGTGTTAATTATACTCACTATAATGTCTTACCATCAACCTTATCCATTTCCACACTTTTGCATATTGATTGGGATTTTGATAGGGGGAAACCCAATGATTTTTGGGGAGGCCAAAATATCCCTACTATATTTTCCAATAATATAATTATGGCACTAATAGCATGAGTAACACAAATAGTCTTTAATCAGACTATTTAATCAGTTATATATATATAACTATATATAAACTACATGTAAAGATAATCAAAGAGAAATTTAAAAAAATAAATATTTGGCTTAAGCAGTGGTAGTAGTCATTCTTTCTTCTATGGTCTTATAAAGTGAGTGAGTGTACAAATATTTACACTCCTTTATGTTCTCGATATCTAAGTTCTATTTTTTAAGATTATCTGTAAAAATTAGATAGCTCCTACACAAAGCCCACAGATGATATCTTACTACAGAAGGAATCACTATTCTTCCTGTCATGTGGCTAGGTTTTCAAATTTTGACCATTCTTACCTTGATGATTTTTTCCATCTAAACGTCACTTAGTGACGGAATTGAATTACTCAGACAGGCAAATTATTCATTAAAACTTCCTGCGATTAAAGGGAGCTTGGTGGCTCATAAAGGGAAATAATTATGACACATGGTTTGATTGTTTTATTAAATGATTGAGTGGATTTAGGCAGACATTGAAACTATAGTAAGAGAATAACATTAGAAAGGGTAGTATAGTGTTGAGTAACCTTGTGTGTGTCAAAGTGGAAAGTTTACAATTTTTTGTAAGTGATTACAAAAGTTAAATCAGCGGAGAGGCCAGAAAATGCCAAGGGAAATAAAGAGCAAGCACATTCAGTTTAAAGTATAATTATCTGTTACTTCAGTCATCTGAATTTTATCTTCTGTTTTCTGGGTAGAATTCCTCAACTTTACAACATTATCACCTGACTTGGAAATTTTGTATGGAAATATCTTGGACTTCTGGAAGAATATTTACTTCTGGACTATACTTAATATTGTTCAGTTTGAAATCTTTAGCAGCAGCCTCCTTGTTTTGTTTCAATGATTACTTATTATCATTGCAAGGGTGGATCTAAGGAAGAACCCCTTTGGGGTTTTACTGGATATGCTAGAAAGCATTTCTTGGTTATTTCTTCTTCTATTTCCCCTTTCAATGGGGTTTGAAGGCTTTTCTTCCCTGAGGTCCTTGTGTGATCCCAGTTTTCCTAACACTGTCCTGGTTTTGATATTAACTCAGAAGCTATTTGTTAATATTACTCTCATTTGAAATTTGGACAGGCTATTGATTTTCAATCTGTCAATTACTGGGTATTTCCTGTTTAACATTCCTTCCCTCAATTTTTGTTTCTCCACTTTAATTTTAGTATAAACAATCAAGAAGAACTCATGCAGCATCATCAAGGCAATTTCAAAATCTCCTTATCATTTCAGCCAAATCAAGAGTCACATTTCTTACTTTCAACATTGTTGCAAGCAACAGTGTTGCTAAACATTCTACTGCTACTTAAATGGAATCAACCTTACTTAAGCTTTCAACAAGAACTTCTTCCCTTTCTATAAGCCTTCCATATCAGCCTTATTAAAACCATTATACATTTATTAACTTCACGATGGCACCATTCATATTTCACCCTATTCTTAAAGTATTCTCAAAGTTTAAGATTTGATTTCAAATCCACATTCTCTCTCTCCTTTGCTGTTTTTATGGCATCATATCACTTCAGATAATAAAAATATTACTTAATGCAGAACATTGTCTAAAAATAATTCCCTATGCATCACAATTTCATGATAGAAAAGTTTATTATCTTGTGGTTTATTGAAGCAGGGAACCAGGAGTACCTCAGCCAAATTTCCTTGGCTCAAGGTTTTTCATAACATTGCTTCAAACTTTCAACAAGGACTATAATCTCATCTGAAGCCTCAAATGGACCTGGAGTAAAGGGTCCACTTCCAAGCTCATTCATGTTGTTTTCATCAGAGTCCAGGAACTTAAACCTGACCTCATCCAAATGATGACTTCAAAACCTTATTTCTGGATACCCTCAGGGCTTGCATATGATAGAGTGATAGAAAACATATAACAAGGTATCTATGAGAGAAGCCAGGGTGTTTTTATTACCTAATATCAAAAGTAATATCCAATCATTTAGTGTTCTAATTTTTAAAAGTGAAAAACTAAATCCAAACCCCACTCGAGGCAATAACTCAAGTGTGTGAATGACAACATCTGAGGCTTTCTGGGGGCCTGTTAGAGCTTACATACCACACCCTCCTGGTTGAAACAACCCAAAATTCAAACTTCCAGGAAAAAAAAAAAAAGATTTCCAGATATTGGATACCAGGCAGTGAAAGACAGAGATCCCTGAGAGATAGAAAATTAATAAGGGAGACCCTTTTGTTATTGTCACACTTGACAGCATTGAAATATTTTCTGGTAGAACACATGAAAGAGCATCAGAGATGTAGTCTAGTGAATTCCTTGGGTTGAGGTGGCAGATTGAAGATTCAGAACAAGCTTACTAGTGTTTATATGACTGAGTGCCAGAGAGGAGAGGCCTAGACAGAAAAAAACAAAAAGCAAAAAACCTGGAAATCTGTAGAGTATTAAGCTCAAGTTTTCAGCAGAGGACTGTTCAGAGAACACATGTGAGGAAACTGTTCAAGGTTAATCCAGGAACTGTCCAAAACGGTTTTTGTGAATAGTGACAGGTATTCACACAGGGATAGAAAGTGTGCCTGGACTGAGAGGTGAGTGGAACACATCATGATGCTAAAACCATTCAGGAGGGTCTCGCCTCAATCAAAGGGAATAATTAGGCCTAAAACAAACACTGTTAGGTCCCACACAAAATTTTAAAGGAATATTTAATAAGGTTAATCTATTTATAAATATCTTACCTGTAAATCTGAGTTAAGCCAAAGTATATATGTAATAATAAAATATACATAATTAAAAACATAAAACTTGCAATATTGGTTTGCAAGCAAGGATTACCATACACCTATAGACACAAACAAGAAAATCAAATGTGATGAAGATAAAAAGCAATCAATAATCTAACCTAGAACTGAGGCAAATATTAGAATTGATGGACAAGTAAATTAAAAGTGTTATTATTATTATACCTGTTTTTCCATGTGTTCAAAATATAAATAAAGACATGGAAGAAATCAACAGATGCTAGAAGAACTTCTGGATTTTAACAAAATATATGTGATAATGACACATAATTGGGCAATTGATTGATTAGACATTGTAAAAGAAAAACATAATGATTTTGAAAATATAGCAACTGAATATTCAAAATTATTGTCAATAAAGTACTTACTTTAAAAACTCTTCTAGTTTGAATTATCTTTAAAGAGCTATTAATGTAACTGAAAGAAAAAGGGGATTAGTCAGAAACATTATTTAAAGATTTATTAACTAAAACTTTTCCAAGTTTGATAAAAATGTATAAAGCCTCATATACAAAAACTCAGTGAATACCAAACACAAAAAAATGTATCAAGTATCATTGTTTATAAGCACACAAAGCAAATTAATAGAACCGTAATGTGAAATTGATATGTAAACACAGTCAATAACTTCAATAACTGTCTTCTATTGATTCCTGATGTAAAAGGTCATATGATGTATGATTATACTCTTTTGTACTTTGTGGAACCTTTCATCATGACACAAAATATGTTCTATTTTGGTAAATATTCAGTGTCTATGTGAAGAAAAATTTAGTAACTGCAGTTATGTTGTACAGATATAGGGCTATGCAATGTCAATTAGGACAAGTTGTAAATAGTATAGTTCAAATTTATCTACCAGATTTTTCATGTGATTGTTCTATCAATTGCTATGAACCATATTTTAAATTATTTAAATATGGTATTTGTATTTCTTTTTTTTTTTTAATTTTTGCTTTCATTTAGGGTGATGCTATAATATTTTGTGTATACAATTGCTGTGGTATTATTTGAATGGATATTTCAAAGCAACTTTATAAATTGTAAAGGTAAAGAGGGCCATTTGCATTAGGGCTTTGGCAATCGAACTATATAGTGCACTACTGAAATAAAAATGTTAGTGAGGATATAATATAAGTACTTATTAAATTTATTTTCATTTCATTATTTTAAACTATATTATGGTTTACACATTACAGCTACAAAATGGATTTATAAAATTACATATACATAATGTATAAATTCAAAATTATATATGAGGATTATACTCAGTACAATTTTGTTGCAAATGCTATGTATTATGCATGTTTGCAGAGAGGATAACAATTTGTAAGGTATTAAAATGCATCATCATACTTACCTGGTATGGGAGATACCATGATCACAAAGGTGGTTTTCCCAGGGCGAGGCTTATCCCTTGCACTCCGGATGTGCTGACCCATGCGATTTCCACAAATATGGGAAACTCTACTGCATAATTTGTGGTAGTGGGGGACTGCATTCACACTCTCCCCTTTAAAAAAAAATGCATCAGTTAACTACCATATTAGCACCCTAGTAATAATCTTAGAAATAATAGAATTAACACTAACATCAGATCCAGGTAAAATTAATGACAATATCTTCCCCAACTTACTGATCAAGTGTTGAAAATTAATAATTTTGTTACTCCCACTCAAAATAGTATATATTTTAGAAATGCTTTATCCCAATATATCAGGCATTTCAATCATCCACTGGAGAGCACTACGCCAAAATTAATCATTACTTTAAGGATTATGGGTTATCGTATCAGAGAAAGCAATCTAAAACTCTACTAAAAAGAGATTTTCATCATTTAGACTTCTAAATATATTGAAGTAATGGATCAGAAACATTATATATGAAATAGGAAATAATTGCCTTATTTTTGTCTTCTATTATTAGAGAAATTAATACTTGCCACCAAATGATCTAAATCCCAAATAGATTCAACATACATCAATTTATATTTCGTTAATGGTATTTGTTTATTTTGAGTAAATTTTTACTTATATAATATTTTTACTTCCTCCTTTTGACAAGCAGGATAGGTTTTTATTGATCTGAATTACTTATGAAAACTACCTAAAATTTTGTTTTAATTTAGAAAGAAAATATTTAATGCTATTTTATGACCAGGTTACAGATGTTATAATTTACATTTTTAGGAAGATTGAGATATATGACTGAATGACTGATTTTCTTTCTCATTAATTGCACAGATAGGTCAGAAAAACATGATAGTTTATCAATTTTATGTCTCTCAAGATTCACAGGAGACTAATTGGAAAGGGAACTATTTAGCAAAAGGTGTGAGTCTTTAGCAATTTTCCAGAATCAAAAAAAAAGGTGCCTTTTTCAAAGGAAACCTAATAAAGAAAATTTGTTTTATTTCTATACTGACACATAATATAACGACAGTCCTTAGATATCTCTTCAGCTCCCACAAAGATGAAAATAGGTCAGAAAATTAATTTTGTCACATTTTTCACTCACCTCATCAAGGGGAAAATGTCTTGAATCCTATGAGTTTCCTTTAAACATATTTTCTGCTCAAAAATCTCCTTACAGCCTCCTTTATCTGTGTGTTTCAAAGACTATAAATCATAGGATTCAAGAATGGAGGGACCATAGAATAGAAAACAGAAATGACCATATCCTGAATTGTGGTAGAATTGGAGGTTGGCTTCATATACAAAGCATCAGCTGAGCAGACAAAGACAGTCATCATGAAGATGTGAGGGACACAGGTGGAAAAAGCCTTTCCTCATTCTCTTCTGGTTGGAAACCTAACCATGGTAGAAAATATATGAATATAAGAAATGGTGAGGCAGGGAAAGTAAACACCAGAAATCACCCCCGTGGAGACAAAAATTACCACTTGATTGATGAAGGTTTCAAAGAGTAGAGCCACAGAGTCATCTAGAGAAAAGATGTCACAGAAGAACTGATGGACTACATTGGACTGGCAGAAGTACTAGTATTACTAGTGTTCACACTTGCATAGACAAAACAAATAAATATAGAACCAATGTCATCTGAACACAGATCAACGGGTTTAAGGTCACAGCATAGTGGAGGGGTTGGCAGATGGCCACATAACAATCCCCGGCCATGAGGGTGAGGAACAGCATCTCAGCAGAACCAAACAAGAGCACAGGGAAGATCTGAGCTGCACATCCAACAATGGAGATCACCCAGTTATCAAGCAAGAATATGACACATGCCTTGGGTACAGTGACAGAAATGTAGCATATGTTCATAACAGACAATTCCTAAGGAAGAAGTACATGGTCAAAGGTGGTTACTATGACTATGAGAAGGTTTCAAAGAAGGTGGTCAAGTACATCAGTAGGAATAGCATGGTGTGAAGAACTCTGAGCTCCCACACATCAGAAAATCTGGTAAGCAGGAATTCAGTCACTGTACTGTAGTTTGACATCTTTATATATTTTACTTTGGGCCTGCAGAGAGGAAGGCAAGTAATATCTAAACAACTGAGAAGATCAACTTGAGGAATGACATAAGCATAAAAAGATTTACCAACTCTCATTTATTCATTTTCTTCTCCTTATTGATAATGACTATTTCAAATCATTCTCTTTTAGTTTCCTTGATGGCTTAACTGATTTCCTTGAATGTGATAGGAGTAAAATAAAAACTTTCAGAGATTTTTCCGTTGTTTGAATATTATTCTATCATTTACTAGTCATAAAATGAGAATATTGGAGGTCATAGCTTTGCCTGAAAGGTAAATTGAGTAAATATACAGACTCTATGCATCCTTACTCATTAGAAATATTCTTTAAATGTTAATATTCATTAGTTTGTGTCCAAACAGAATCTGAATAGAGATATGAGGCTACTATTTTTATAAGACTGACTCAAACTATACATTCATTTTTAACAAATCAATTTTATTGATACAAATTAATAAAGCATAACTCCATCCAAAGAGTATACAATCAATGGAATGCAGCATAATCACATAGTTATGCATTCATCACATCAAACATTTTAGAGAATTTCCATTATTCCAGTAATAATAATAATAAACAAAAAACAAACAAAAACTCATCACCTCTCAATCTCTCTTTGCTTCCCCTGCTGTACATAGCTACTATTCTGTTTCTCTCTGTCTGGTTTATTTGTAATTATATTTTACAAAAACTGTTTTATATATGCAATATCACCCATATTCTTATTTTATATGAGGTTTCACTATGTTATAAAGTCCCATGGTACACATTATAGCTTTCATTCTAGTAATTAATATACATGACCTGGAACTTATCTTTTCAACCATTGTAAAACCCATACAGTAGCTCTGCCAGCTACAAACACTCTGATGTACTTTCACTATTTCTATTCATTTCCAAAGATTTTAAAACACCTTTTTTTACCAATTCTACACAGATTAAACCTCAGCTTTCCATTCTCTACACTCATTTTATTTTCTAGTGACCTATATTCTAATTAGTAAGTCCATGAGTTTGCACAATATATTTAGCTCATAATAGTGCAATCATACAGCATTTTTCCTTTTGTGTCTGGCTTGCTTCACTCAACATATTGTCCTCCAGGTTTATCCATGTTGTCATATACTTCAAACTTCATTTCTTCTTATCACTGAATAATATTCCATTGTGTGTATACACCACAATGTCTTTATCCAATCATTGGTTGATGGACACCTTTGCTCTTTCCAGCTTTGGACAATTATACATTCACTTTTAATCCATTTCCTAACCAGTTTATTTCTAACTTGCATTTCCACATGGCATTTTTTTGTAGCAGAGTTGAACTTTCATGGCCTTCAGGAGACAACATGTTTTCATTTACTTGCTTTGTATCTATGTGAGCCATTCAAATATCTTTGAATTTCAAATTCTATATCTCAAAAATTTGTAGGTCTACCTACATGAATTGAACAGTTTGAAAATTTCAAATAGGGGAGGTTCACAAACCTTTAACTATATTGAGAAAAAGTAAATAAATAAAATTGATAAATCACTGATAAAATTTTAAGGTATTTTCATTTCTTCCATTTTAAATGCAAAGTGCTATTGTTTTTAAGAAGCAAACAAAAAATAAAATGAAAACACAGTGCTTTTGCTAATGGCATTCTTGTTCAAAGGAATATAATATAAATGTTTTTTTTAGATTTTAATAGAAAATGCAAATCTGAGGCCATTTAGCTACTTGCAGACTGACAAGTTTCATGGAGATAACCCACACAGAAAGTTTGCCTTGGGTAACTAGAATATTGCATAGTTACTATGGTCCCCCAAAGTATAAAAACAAATATTTCATTTCCATTTCTGCATACTTTAAGGATGCATTATTTCAAGTGGAACAACTGAAAGACTTATTTCATTCATTGATATATTTCATCTATAATTTTATGTTATCTTTAAATTAATTATAATTAACTCCATATTTTAAAATGCTTTGGGGTGAATTACATATAGGCAAATGTCTGAAGACAAAGATCAATCATGTACACGTATTTACATTCTCTTTCATGAGATGCTATGAGAAAACCCTAAAATTACACATGAATTATTAGCACTTGTATATGCATTTCATTTTTTGACATGAAGTTACCTATTCATCTTTGTAACACCTCTTCATATCAGTTGTTATCCAAGAGAAGATTATAGGCAAGCCTTCAAGTGAGACTATTTAATAATCCAATTGCCAAATTTCACTAACTAAATAAAAAGTTCTTGAAAGCTATGGAAAAATTTTTATAAATTACGATTGAAACAAATTTTTTTTAAATTATAATATATATTCCAGAGCCTGATATTCAATGTGCTTTTGAGGTTGTTTACAAACTTAGTATATTATGTAAAAGAGATTTTAGCCTTTATGGAGGAAGAGAAAAACATTTCCTATATAAACTATAATTGTTTAAATTTTATTCAACTCAAGTGTAATCGCCTTAGGTTTATACAGATACTAAGAAAATAAATTAACATTATATTTATTAGCTCTGCATGATGATTAAAATAGTAAAACTCCAAAAACATTTAAATTTGATGTTATTTTGACAATGTTTTAAATTTTAGAATCACATTTTATTCTGATTAAAACTTTTATCATGTCAAAATTCTGGTTTATAAAAGACTAAAGTGGCATAAAATACTGTGCATTGTCATAGTATTTCTTTCTTAGGATTATTGTGAATGTGTAGACTTATGATTATTACTAAGGGAACAATTGTATACAAAATAATCCTAAATTCATTATTAGCTACCTCTTCTAGACACTTAATATCTGCAGCAATCCCTTTTGCTTTTATCACTCTGAACTGTGTTTTCAAAAAAAGAACCCTCATTGTTGAAAGTAAATGTACTCTTAAGGTGCAAATATTAGCGGTCCAATATGCGTGTGATCATATTAAGGTGGTGGTATTGCAAAGATAAGACTGGAAGAAGCCTGCAATATATGCAGATATTAATACTTCAGCTGGAGTGATGATGCAAATGTACTCTACAGAGTAGAAGTATAGTTCTCACTGCACTGTGGTTTCTACCATGATTTCTCTCCATTGGAATGGATTTCACTCTCTCTTAGCTACTTGGGTTTTCAGGTGTAATTTATGCTACTTGGTATTTTGCCGTTTCACTTTATTTTTGTTTGAACTGCTTTTCCTCCCAGACATTTCTGCAAGTGTTTGTTCAAATTCAAGGCCAAGTTCACAATTAAAATTCTTCAGTACTGCCACATTTGTTTCTTCACTTTTTCAGGCATTGACAATCTTTGTTTTGACATTGTTTCCATACTCTTCATTTAATACATGTAGGATTATTAAGAAAATGGAATTGCAATTTTACAACATTTATAACAGTTAGCTTTCTACTTCTCCTTTCCCAGGCAATAGAAAAAATTGCTTACTATTACTTTGAATTTTGCTTATCTATAGCATAAACAGGTTGTACTAAATTGTCATAGAGCTTCTTATACTCTTATCATCTTCAGGAACACATACATGCAAAAACACACATGCATACACACATTCATTACTGCACACATGCGCATGCACATGAATGCAATTGTACATAAGTTCTCACTAAGAAAAATTTCTCATGCAGAAAAGACGCCTACTGAACTTTATTATAAACTTATTATAAATACTTTCATCTGTAATAGAATACATGCTAAAGGTAAAATAATAAATTTTAAAATTCTGCTAAGAGTATGCATGATAAAGCATTAATGGCCACTGCAAGCAAGGATAATAATCCTTTGTATTTGTATTTAACATGTCGACTTAGAAGTATCATTTCAATTATTAAACTCCAGTCAAAGAAACCTGCACTGTAGGCAGATATTTATACTTCAGCTGGAGTGATGATGAAAATGTACTCTAGAGGCAAATTTATCCAAGACCATATTCTCACTAAGAATAGGAACTACATTATAGGGCATTTTATTTAAACCTTTTTCTTATTTTCAAATAGCTTGATGCCTTCATATATGTGCTTTCTAGTGAGTAAGTGTTAAGAATATACATTTCCAATTATAAAAGAAGACAAGATAAAGAAAATAGTAGTAAAATAGTAATACAAGTCTTACAATTCAGAATACACAAAACAACCTTATTTTGTTCATTCATATATTCTTTTTGTGCATACAATTTATAAATTGATATCCATACACTCTACATGAATTAAATTTCTATTCATAACAATAGAATATTCTTGACCCAGAAATAGTAAGAAATAAAAAACTATACAGTATTATAAACATGAAATAAATATGAAATATGAAATAAATACCATTTAAACTCAGCATACAATATTATTTGACAATTTTGCATGGTCTTTTCATGTAAATGATTTGTTTTATCTTACTGAAATTATATTGAAAATATGGATATTTATGTGTATATAAAAAGGCACAAATATAACTTTTCTCTAGAATATAATGTAGAAATATTTAAAAATCCTGAATTGACAAATAATGAAGTGATTTAGATTAATTTTTTTGTATTTTAAAAAGATAACTTTTACCCTTACTGGAAAAATGAATACAGTTTTAAAATTAATATAGAAAAGCACAAAGGAAAAACCTACCCACTATCATTCAAGAAATTTTTCTTTACCTATAAACATACACAATTTCTGTTATCAAGAGAAAGACAGTTTGAAGGGAAGTGAAAATGAGTTAAAGAAAGGAAGAAGGATATATGACAAAATTAAAGGAAACATTTACTTTAATGCAAGAATAATAAATCAAAGTGGAAACAAAAGAATTGCCTGACTTGGGGAGTTAATTACTCATTCTCATCTCTTTAAAATTAATCAAATCTATAATGGAATACATGATAAAGTTAAAGTAATTGTGTTTTATATTTTTATATTTTAAGTCTATATATATTCTCCTATGAGAGGAACAAAATTGCATAGTTATACTTCTTCTCACCTCCTATTTTTTCATAACTTTTATTTTTATTATTACCTGAATATGATTGATTAAATAACATTCAATTTCTAATTTATCATACTTTCTATGATTATTTTGTCCCATTTCTACAAAAATGAGAATTAGAGTCTCTAAAATGAGCACAGTATGGAAATCTAGTAATCTTTCCCTCAATTAAAGCAAAGATTACTTGGCAAAAACTGTCAGAATCAACATTTTCAGATCTATGTAGTCTTATAAAATATTACAACAACCCAGGGAGTCTTAAAGAAGAAAGAATCTGCTAAAGTTCAGTAAAAAAGCAGTGTGGCATTTTGACAACATGTATCCATTACCCATTATCCATCTTGGCAACATCTATAGGGAAGGCTACCTGCATTCATGTTGCAGTTTGGTTACAAGTCTGTATGACACCTCCCTCAGAGCTTTCCTTTGTTTCACTGACCTCAGGATTCTTTTCAGGAGTGACCTCCTATGTGAAATTTCTTAGAAACAATTGGCAGCAACCATACTAGATGTAGCTGCTTGATCACAGGATAATTGAAGGGGCAAACAACAGCAGACCAGAAAGCCTAGTAAGAAAGAGGCTAGGGAAGGATAAACAGTGTGGAACAAGGCTCTGAAAAGCTACTGCATATACTGAGAAAATTTAGAAGGCCATACAGATATCAAGGGTTGGATGGAAGCTTAGTAAACACCTGAAAGGAACCCAAGCTTTGACCTTTGGATGAATTTCAGGCTTTATGCATGCATGTAGTAAAGGCTAAGCATATTAAGAGTTCCCAGCATAGAGTACATTTTCAAAGACCAGGTACAAAATTCTTTTTTTTTTCCATTCCAAACATTTAAAGATTTTCCCATCAAATCACTAGCTGACCATTAAGCTAAAAGAACACAGAATTCAGTGGCCACAAACCTCAAAAATTACATTCTTTATAAAATAGATTGAAAAGTCACTAAACAAGCCATTACAACAGTAACAACAAACCCCAAGGAGGAGGATCTAATGCTCATAGGTACTATGAGAAGACATAAAACAAATAATAGGTAATTCACAGGGAAAAATAAATAAATGGAAATTATCCCTGAAGAAACTTAGATATTGGACTTACTAGAGAAAGAGTCTTCAAATCAAGTGACTTAAGATCCTCAAAAGGCTAAAGAAAAACATAGCAAAGAATTAAGGAAAATATAAAAGAATGTTTTACAAAATAAAGACTAGCAGTGAAGAAATAGGAATTATGAAATATAAACCAAAAGAAGTTCTGGAGTAGCAAGTACTATAATTCACATGGAAATTTCGCTATAGTGTTTCAACAGCTGATATGAGGAGGTAGAAAAAAAAACCCAGTGAATTTGAAGATAATTCTGAAAAGAAAGAAAAAAGAATGAAAAGGTGAACAGAGCTTAATAAACCTGTGGGACACTATCAACATAGTCATCAACATAATGAATAGAGAAGAAAGATAGGAAGGAAAGAATGGGGGTAGAAAGAGTACTTGAATAGATACTGGCTGAAAATTACCAAAATGTGATCAAACTACATATTCAAGAGGCCCAGTGAACTCCAATTTGGTAAACCCAAAGAGATTCACCCTGAGAGACACCATACTGGGACTATGGTAAGACAAAGACAAAGAGTATCTTGAATGCATCAAGGGAGATGTGTCTTGGCATGTACATTGATCCTTCATAAGATTACGAGTCTATTTCTCATCAAAAATCAGAGAAGGGAGGAAGCAGGATAACATATTTAATATGTTGAAAGGAAAAAGAAACTGTCAACCAAGAATTCTGTTTGACAAATCTATCCTTCAAAATTACAGAAGAGTTTATAATATATCCAGATAAATAAAAATTGAAGGAGGAAGTTTTTTTTTTGTTTTTTTTTTCCCCAGAAGCCATCTTTATTTTAAGTATCCTTTTACATTAAATATTCTTTTATTTTACATGTTAAGTATTCTTTTATCAGCCTTCTTTTGTTTTATTCTGACAAACTTTCTTTTTCCCTTTTTGTTACCACTGTTTTCTTGTTTCTCTTCACATTTATAATTTATGTTTCAGAATTTATGACTTTTGGAGATATTAAAAGCTATTTTTTTCTGGGTGTTTTTTGGTGGTATTTCCATGAGAAAAATAAAACCATATAAAAATAATAGAACATATGCAACAATTTTAATCCTTGCCACTATCCTATATATAAGTATAATTATTCATTGTTTAACAGATGAAGAAATTGAACAGTGACAGATAATGTTACATAGTGTTTAAGAATGATTACTTTAGGATTCCAAACTGTCTTTGAATGTAATTCCCCATTCTCTTTCTTTGCATTATCAAATAATTCTATTTTTCTCTTTACCTCCCAATTTCTTTCTCTTTTGCCTTTTTTCTTCTGAAGGAGGAAGTTTTTTAAATAGTAACAATGCCATACAAGAAATGCTGAAGTCCATCTGACAGAAATGAAAGCACACTAAGTAGTAAATCCAAGTCATACAAAGAAATAAAGAAAAATGGTAATGAAAGCTACACAGACAAATTTAAAAGGTACTATTTTTATGTTTTTGTTGGTAATGCATTTTTCCAAAATGATTTAAGATGCAAATGCACAAAAAAATTACAATTCTATATTTATGGGCAAATAATGTGTAAATATGGTATTTCTAACAATACCAATATAAACAGAGGATAAAGCTGTGTAGAAGCATAGTTTTTGTATACCGTTGAATCTAAATTAGTTATAATTCAAATTAGATTGCTATAAATTTAAGATGGCATGGCAGTTTGAGACTACTTTTCTCAATCCCCAAAAGAGAAAGAATATGTTTGTAAACTAATCTAGTCCCCTGGGTGTGAACCCTCTGAATGCATTAGACTCAGCTGAGATGTGTTTGATTGTATTACCTATTAAGATTAGGGTTTTGATTCAATCACACCATTAAAGTGTGGCTCAGGTTGAGTCCCCACCCTCTTGTTTGGCCTATATAAAGTGCTTACATAAATGGACAGTCACTCAAGAAGATAACAGAAGAGAGAAAGTGCTCTGTCATTTTTTATCCTGGGGCCCCCAAGAGAGATGAGCCATTCACCAGATAGTGTGCAGTTGATATAGAAAGCCTGAAAAGACATAAGCCCTATGCTAAGAGAGATTGGAATCTCTCAGAGAAAAGTCTTAACCAGGAGGAAGAGAACTGGAAGCCCAGAGGGAAAGGAGAGACCAGGCAGAGATCAGCAACCATCTTGTTTCAGCATGTGGCAGCTGACTTTGGTGTGAAAGTGACCTTGATCTTGACTCTTTACAGCCTTGTAACTACAGGATTTTACCCCAAATAAATATCCTTTATAAAAGCCACAGATTTCTGGTACTTTGCATCAGCACCCCTTTGGCAGACTAATACAGACGGTAAATGTTATCTCCAAGGTAGCCACTAAAAAATAACTTAAAAAAAAATACAGATAAGGAAATGGAAAATTATGAATATAGTACATTACAAAAATCAATTAAATACCAGTCAAAGTAATAGTGGAAGAATTAAAGAACTGAAAAGCTACACAGCACAGAGAAAATAAATAAAAAATTGGCAGGCATAAGTTCATCTTTGTAGTAATCACTTGAGCAAATACCATGGTTATGTTGGCAAAGGTTGTCTCAATTCTAAATCTTTATAACTATGTCACATTTAATATACGTTTTTTTTTTTTACATTAAAGTTTAGGATTTATCCGTGCACTGAATTTGTACTATGTGTGCTACATATGACTTTTATGACTATTTTCCTCCAATTTACTCAACTGTTTTCATTTTATTGTTTAATTACTAAATTCATAAAGGATCAATGAAGTATGGTAACTCTGCAAACCATATATTAACATTAAATAACACACTCCGGTTATCTCAGAATACTGATTTGAGGCCCTGAGATTGAGAAAATTAGATTAGAAGGACTCTATCACTCTAAGTATACAGGCTTTTCTATTCCTGCAAGTCTTTCTAAGAGATAGAGAATCTCATTCTATATCCTTTACTGCATCATCCATTTGTATTCATTTTTAGAGAAATGAAGATGTTGAAAGGGATTGATAAGAATGAGGATATCTTTAAAGAGACTCAGAGAACAATGTGAGTGTCACCTATTCTTTGAAAAGGAAAAGGCATGGTGGTGTTTCTCCATTCTCAAACAAGTAAAGGGCCTCATTACAAGTATCAGTTTAGAGGGCATTTAGGTTGTCATGGGAGGAACAAACACTTCACTTATTGGAGGCAGAAATTTTATTCTCTTGTGATTGTCCCTGAGTTATGTGGTAGGAGAAGTGTTCATTGTCTAATGTTTGATTCTCATTGAGAAGAGTCTCACTACAGGATGGAACCTATATAAATCTGTCTTTGATGGCAGACAGAAGACTGGTACTGTTATGTGGATCTCTGTTTGGGTAAGGAGGATAAGTTGTCCCTTGGACAAATTGGAGAGCAGTACTTTGGTTCAAAGCTTGATCCATGGTCAGAAAGGAATGTTTTATAAGGCCAGTCTGTGAATGCACAACTCCAGGATTCTCTGTTATTTAGTGTTACTTAAGGATCCAAATGAAATAGCACATTTTTCCACTTGTGCTTGCAGTACATTGAGAAATGAATTACAAGCAGAGGCAGAGTCAAAATATAACCTTCAGTACTTGTATAGGTCTTATTGGAAGATGACACCTTTGTCCTCTAATACTAAATCCCAGGAACAGACAGTTTTACTGGAAGATGACACCTATGTCCTCTAATACTAAATCCCAGGAACAGATAGATTTACCCAACTACTAATATTCATCTATCATCTCAGCAGGCAGAAATCATAGCATGTCAATCACAACTAAAGCAGGGCCAGACTCAGTGAAGGCAAAGTGGCTCAGGCTGACCGCTGACACTTAAGCCTGAAGGAGGAAGGTAGAACTGGGTGGAGCTTGGTCATTACAACTCTCCAAATTAACCACTCACAAATCATAGAGTGCTTAAAAGGGAAGAAAGAAACCAGTTTCTTGCTCACAAAAAAATAGTATTGCTAATATATTTTTTCTTGCTCACACACAATGCTATAGATTATAAATATAGATAGAACATGATAGTTACATGTTAACTGATAGTGAAATATGATGATAGATAAAGACAGAATCCTAGAAATAGATAGATAGATATGAAATCTACATAATACAAAAGGATGTGCTTTATAGTATATTCTCCAAAATGGATTTGGTGGAGCAAAGAAGATACACATTTTAAATGTTAACCGGAGTTGCCAAATTTCATTTCCAAATATGTTTTATGCAAATCAAACAAACCAAAGCCATTTTACCTTTATTTTTTTAAATGCTGAATAATATTTAATTCTTGATTTCAATTGCTTTCTTGGATTATTAGTAAGATAGGGTATGGCTACAGTTCTTTTTTGGGCCATGTAGAGTTCATTTTCTGGCTTTAATTCTTTGTCCATTTTTATATGAATAAATGATTGCTTTTCATCTGTCAATTTGCAGTTGTTAAGTTTAAATTATGATATATAAAGCAGTGTCTGGTTATTTTAATTTAAATTATGAAATTTAAACCATTATCTGAATATATTCTCCTAGTATGACATTAGTCAAAACTTGTTTATATGTTTTGACAAATACCGTACAGGTGTAATCTTTAAGTAATATGTATTTTCAATCTTACATTTGATAGGTTTTGTGTCATGCTAAGATATTTTACAGTATATTTATAAAATTAAATTTTATGTTATTTTTAAAGGAGTTTTAGATTACATAAAAGTTACATAAAAAATATAGGGGTTTCCCATATACCTCACCCACTTCCCCTCCTACACTTTTCTCCACTAACAACATATTTCATTAGTTTCACACATTTGCTACAATTCATGAACACATATTGAAGTATTGCTACTAATCATAGTCTATAGTTTGCATTATCATTTACACTTTGCACTGCACAATTTTATAGGTTTTGCCATAATATATAATGGCTTGTATCTGTCATTGCAATCTGATGCAGAACAATTCCAATGTCTCCAAAATGCCCCATGTTACACCTATTATCCCTCTCCTTCCCCTTAGAACCTTTGATGACTACTGTCTTTATATCAGTGTTACAAGTTCTTCCATTAATAGAATAATAATAATTCTATTTTAGTCTACATTGGCATTCACCTCTTATGTTTGTTCATTTCTCAAATTTAAGGATTTTGAGGTGTTGGTGCCTAGCCTGCTTCTGATTGGGAGGGGGCTTAGAGCCCATGGGGCAGATGGATGGAACTGTCTCACTTGCAGTTGCAGTTACTCTTTTTGGGATAGGCATTGTTCATCATCTTCTCTTTGTTAGTTGTCCTAAGCATGTCCTATGAATAAGAGAGTAGATGCTGTTTGAAAATTGCTGAGATTTCAGGGCTCATCCAGTGTATGAACAGATGGTAGATTTAAGTCTCTTGGACACATATTGAATGGGTATAGTACTAATTATAGGATCATTTAAAAGGAGCATAAGAACCATGTGTAGGAAAATTATAATTGAGTCCAACTTTGATAAATTGGGGTGATAGGTTTTCATATATCCCAAGATAAGGGCCACTGACAGTATGCCAAATTCCTAGGGTTGTCTACCCTGCCTATAGTCTCCAGATGTTTCTGGAGTCCTCAAGAAACCCCTGCTTGAGGCACTGTTTACCGTGCCAGTCACTGTGATTCTCATAAGATGTGTATAGCATATGCACAACTTTTGGAAAGACCTACCAACTCAATTTGAAATCTCTTAGCCATAAAAACTCATTTTTACTTAATAGTTCCCCCTTTTAGTCAACGTCTTTCTCCAAATGCATTTCCAGTTGGTGCTTGGTAATAATCCCTCTGTGTCTGGGAGGCTTATCTCCAGGAGTCATGTCCCACGGTGGAGGGGGGACATAGTGAATTTATACGTTGATTTGTTTAGAGAGAGGCCACATTTGAGCAACAGGGAGGCTTTCAGGAGGTAATTCTTATGCAATATATAACAGTAGGCTCAGTTTCAATTTCACAAGAACAAGACTCATATGTTTAAGCATCAATATCAAGGGCCTGACATATTGATCTATCTTCCTTCTCTAGTCACTGCCCAAATACTCTAGGGATTCTTGCCACTCTATTAAAGAATGTAGATGACTCCCCATGATGGGAATTTAATATTCTTTCAGTTATTGTGTGGGTCTTCACCCACCCAGACAATACCTCATGACCACTTGAACATATTCATATTCCATAGAGGTATGCCCAAGGTGCACACCCTCCCTACACACACATCCCCCCATCACTGACCCCACAACCCAGTGATCCTCACCTGACACATTTGTGACTCTTCTGCAATCCAAAACCTTCCTCCAAAACAAAGCCAAAAAAATATATACAAAACTAAATTTAAAAATTAAAATAAAAAATAATTTTTTGCACCGTGTCTTTCATCTTTTTAAGATCTGTTATATTTCATGTACAATGACAATTTCTTCTGTATGTCCCCCCAGTATCTTATTGTTTTCACTTTGTTTTCAAAGAAGCTTTAGGTTACAGAAAAGTCACGAAGAAAATATAAGTGATTCCCAAATACCCAACCAACTCCCCCTCACACATTTTCCCTTATTTTTCACTAAACATTTTTAGTTAATCTTATTTTTGTATTATGTTTATGAATGTTTCTTTTGGTGACTTCAAATTACCATGGAAGGTGCTATTTTATGATAATAGTCTAACCTTGTTTTCCCGCAATGCTAATCTATTGAAGTGTGTCTTATTTCTTTAGAGAATTGGTACTCTCATTTATATCTTAAGTACCAGTGGCAGAGCTAACAGCTCCCTAAACACTAGATACTTTGTTGCTCTTTAAAATATTAGTATTAAAATATGCTTCAACCCATACCTGTTATTACTCTCTAATCTGGAGATATGATGGTTGGCTGATTGATATTCTTGAAAAAAATTTTATGAGGATACTGAAAATCAAATGTTTACTTATCTTCTCCATAGTCTGTAGGCTGAATATTCACATCAATATTTAAACTTTCTCAAATCTTCCCCATTAAGGAAACAAAGACAAATAATCAGCAGAAAATGTTTAAACATTGTGCCTCTATGAAAACCTCATCCCCTCAACTTTCAGAACAATGCAGTATTCAATTTCCCAGATATTCTTATTAAACAGAAAGTTAGAGTACATCATTCCTTCAAATCATCCAGAGCGATGGAAGTATTGAAACTCATCCTAAATTTGATGTTACAGGATCTTTAGTGATAATGGTACTAGTTGAGGTTAAAACAGAATTTGGGAGAAGAAAAGTAACAGATAGATTCTTACACTAGATAATCCATGTTTAACTATGTGAATGAGAGCCTTTTCTCTTTCTCATATAAGTAGAAGAATGTAAGAATGACTGGTATGAATGGATTAAAATAAGTTCAGACATTCAGTACAGAAATCAAAATTAATTCAGGAAATTATCTGCAAACAATGAAAAATGATATACATTCCAGACATTTTGTAAAACCATTTAGTGAGTAAATATTTTGGTGTTCTCTTTGTGTTGTATTCTATGTACTCTAAGGAATACTTAGAGAATAAAGGATAAAATCATGAAAAAATTGTAGACTTGACTTAAAAACTGTTTCTGTTAAAACTGATTCTAAAATGTATATGGATTGTCAAAGTGACAGAAATTCGAAAACAGCTTTGAAAATGAAGAATAAAATTGGAAGATTAATATGGTGACATCAAGACTGTGGGACTGGTAAAAAAAGGATAGACATATAAATCAGTGAAACAGAACGTGAAGTTAAGAAATAGTTCCACACAAATATGGTTAATTTAATTTTTGACAAATTGTAAAGGAAATTGAATGATGAAAGGACAGCATTTCAATAAATGGTACTGAAAAAATTGGGCATCCTTGTTAAAAGAACAAACAAATTAAAAACATACCCTTCACATTGGATACAAAAGCCACTCAAAATAGATCTAGACCTAAATGTAGAGCTTAACATAGCAATCATGATAGGTAAAAAATAAAATAAAATAATAAAATAAAATAAAATACTTTGTTACTTTGGGTTGGGTAAAATATTCTTAGAAATGATATGACAAATATGACCCATTAAAAATTGTGCTAAATAAGACTTTGTCTATATTTTAAGAAATTACTTTACAAAATAATCTGTGAAAAATAAGCTGTGATCTGGGCACATATATTTTCAAGTCACATATCTCACAAATGACATATCCAGAGTATTTAAAGAACTCTCAAAGCTTAGTAATAACAACACAATCCAATCATAACTGGGCCAAATATTTGAACAGATGTTTCACCAAACAAGACTTACAGATGAAAAATAAGTGCAGGAAAATGTTCTCACCATCTTCAGTCATTAGAAAAATGCAAATGACAACTACAATGGGATATTGATGCCTAAACCTGTACAAATGGCTAATATAATAACAACAATAAAAACAACAACGAAATAAAAACAGATTATACAAAGTCCTGACAAGGATGCACAGAATCTGGAACTCTTTTACATTGCTGGTTGGAATGCAAGAATTTCAGATACTGGAAAAAATTAGTATATTTTTTAGAAAACTGAACTCCTAGACATTTCCCAAGTTAAATGAAAAGTTTAACATAAAATCTTTACATGAATCTTTATAGCAGCCTTGCTTATAATTACAAAAAACTGGAAACAATACAATGTCTTCTAATAGATGCATAGATGAAATAATAAAATTGTTGTTAATTCTTTCTATGGAAAAGTTATCAACAAAGATCAAACCATTGATATTCCCATCAACATGAATGAGTCTCAAATGCATTTTTCTAAGGGAAAGTAGCCAGAGTAAAAAAGCTACATACTATTTGATTCCATTTTGATAACATTCTGTGACAGACAAATGAGAAAGGCAAATAATAGATCAGAGTATCCTGGGCCTGGAGTCAGGGAGAGATTATCTACAAATCTTCAGCACTAGATAATTTGGCAGAGTGATACAACTCTTCTGAATCTACAAAATGAAGGTGTTTACATTAATCCATACATTTTTCAAAAAGCACCATACTTTAAATTGAAAGGAAATCTACAGTAAATTCATAGAATTTTAAAAATATTTAACAGTGAGAAGAGTCTTATATTTAGAAAGTTTGATTAATGAAGAATGTAAGAACAAATGATTTTACATATTAGAACCAAAATCGTGGAAATAGCTTCAAAAAATAAAACATTTAGAAATTCAGAATAAAATGGATTATTTTCTATGAAAATACAAATTTTCAAAATTTAAAGCATTACAAAAAGTGAATAAATCAATTTTAAAGGAAATGGAAAATTTCAACAAAATCTCTAAAAATTATCCCTAGGGTGAACTTGTTTATGAGCATGCTTTATTATCCATATAGGAAATAGATACTTTTCTAAATGGTTTTTGATCATAAAAAAGTAGAGAATTTCAAAAAACATTCTTAGAGTCTGGAATAGTTTTATGATACAACAGAAAGAAATGCCACAATAATGATACTCTTTCAAACCCTACTTATAAAATAGATGTAATTTGCCTATAATATTAGCAAAAAATATCTAGGATTCAGCAGTGCTTGGATATAGAAGCATATAATGGAAATTTCGGTTTATTCCCAAAAACAATTTAACTTGACATCATCAGTTTTCATTTATCCTACATATTATGGCAGTTTAGAATGGGGCAACAATATGGACTCTCTAACCAAACTGTCTGTGACCAATTCTTGGTTCAAAGATTTTAGCTGTGTGAACTGGGCATGTTCCTGACTACAAGTAACTCAGTTTTCTTATCTGTTAAATCTAGATGAAATAGATACGAACCACTTTTGTAGTGTCGTTGTGATGACTGAGTTTATATATATAATGTTTAGACCCCTTAGTGGCACAGAGCAAATGCCATAAACACGTAGGTTTTCATTATTATAATGATCATTATATTAGTTTAAGGAAGAATGAAACTATTTCAATATTTTAAAAATTGCTGATGAAAATTGGCTCAAATTTTTGACAATTTTAGAATTAGCTAAGAATAAAAGAAAAATATCTTTAAAATATTTGTCAAAGACCTACACAAAACAACTTCTGTTTCTCTATTTAACCATCATGATTGTATTATATTCTCTTTCCTTAATTAGATAAATTATGTACTAAAAACAAGTGTGTTTGATTCTGTTTTGTGTGCACAAGTGTGTGCGTGCTTGTAGGTATGTGTGCATGTTTACTCTTCCAACAAATCTGTAGTAACCCTAGCTATAGGATTTAAGATTCATTACATGGCATATAAATAAATAGGAATTTATATGGAATGAAAATTAAGAGATCCCCACAAGAGTTTCCATTACACAACGTAAAATAGTTGACATCTACACTTTTTTATTTTGTGAAAAAACGTTCGTATTTCTGTATAGATATAGGATTGGACAGATTGTCATTTTGCAACAGTTTTTTTCAATATCTTTTTTTGTGTGTTTCATAAAGTAGGTATGCTCTTCTGGTCTATTTTTTTTTTCCATATCCTTTACTAGCATAGACCAGAAGGTTCTATTTTTTAAGAGGATATATTTTCCAAAGTAGTTTCCACCTAGCTGCTTTGATCTCCTTATTTCTAAGGTTATATGTAATGGGATTCAGAAAGGGGGGCAAAACCATGTAGGCCATAGCAAGCATCAAATCTTGAATGGATGAAGCTTCGGAAATTGTTCCCAAGGCAGCAAGAGTCGTGTGGTGAGGAAGAGTATTACGGCAATTAGCTGTGGGGAGCAGGTGGAGAAAGCTTTTGTTCGACGCTCTGTTGAAGGAATCCTCAGCACTGTTGAGAATATCTGGAAATAGGACATGATTATAAGAATAAAGCATCCAAAGATCAAGCATGAGCTCAGAGCCAGGGTCACAAACTCAAGAAATAAACTCTCACAGGAAAGCAGACCCAACATGTCAGAGGTCACACAAGAACTGATGGATCCTGTTGGATCTTGAGATGGGCTCCCTAAATATGTTGCCAGAGTGGACTGCCACATAGGAAAAACAACTTAGCCAGGTGATAACTGACATTTGGTGACACTTTCTGGATGTCATTATGGCTCCATATTGGAGGGGGTTGCAAATTGCAACATAGCGGTCATAGGAAATAATTGTGAGAAAGGCTAGCTCGCCAGACCCAAAAACAAAGAAAAAATATGCTTGAGCCACACAACCAAGATATGAGATGGCATTGCTGTGAGTCAAGGAGCTGTGGATGGACTTCGGCACAGTGATTGAGATGTAGCACAAATCCAAAAAGGAGAGGTTCTTCAGGAACTAGTATATGGGTGTGTGAAGACAAGGATCAAGAGTAATGACCATTATGGTGAGAAGGCTCCCCTCCAGCACTGCTAGGTAAATCAGCAGAAACAGCCCAACATGCAAGAACTGTATCTCCCATACATCTGAAAAACCCATGTGTAGGAATTCTTTCACTTTTGTGAGATTGCCTATTTGGCAGGGAGATCTTTGATCTGATGATTGAAGGAAAATATGCAACAATTAAAATGGAGTCCTCTGGATAACTTTAAACTGCTGAAGGAAATGGGATAAAGGATGCAGATAGGATTTTAACATAGAAACACTAAGAGATATGTCTAAGATTTTAAGAACTGACTAGTTAATTTTTTAAAAAGTCTTTTGACTAGTACTGTATATCTATTATGTAGTAGAAATAATAAATACTATAGTCTGAAATGTTTAACTGTACCTTTAAAACAAATAATTAAAAGAATACCATACCCTTACAAACACAAATGACAAGCAATAAAAACTTGAAATGTGTATTACAAAGGAGTTTTATTTTTTATTAAGAATGAACTACAAAATCAAATTTAACATTAATAAAAATAAGGACAAAGTAAATGAAGAAGCAGTTGAAGAACAGGTGCACTAATGACCAATTAGCAAATCATAAATCCCTCCAAATTCACTAGAATTTGAAATACAAAACCATAAAAGTATGTTGTTTTATGATCATTGGTTTAGAAAATGTAATACATAAGTCCGAAAACTAAAGGCTAGAGGTATGGAAAGAGGCAAAATGCCATTCACTGTTCTTTGGTGTATAATCTATCTGCCTACTTTGCAGTGTCACGTGGGAATATCTGATGCAATTTAAAATGTGCATGATTTGGTGCAGCACTGTCAATTCCAACAAATACTCAGTTTATAAAATGATGTATTTAAGAATGTTTGTTCCAGCTTGTTTAAATTAAATGAAATATAACCAAACACCTCTTTACAAGAGAGTGGAAAATATACCGTGTTATATCATAGAATGGAACACTCTGTATCAGTTAAACTGATTTTGATAATACTGCATATATAAATATGAACATTTCAATACAATCTTGGTAAAAAAGCAAGCTGCAAAAAATTACATAAAATATATTCCCAATTATAGGATGTTGAAACTATCAGAAGAACACAGTATATTATTTATGGATATATATATATATATATATATATATATGCTAGTATAAAACAGTTCTTGGAATGAATATACCTTACCAATTAACGTGCATGAAATAGTAGAAGAAAACAATTAGAATAAGGTGAAATAAATTTGAATGCCAAATGTATCTTCAAAAATTCATTACTTTAATTCATTGAAGCAAACACCATAAATTATTAGTTAGTAATAAAATTAAGTGTTAGGTATAAACAAAATTTTATATATTCTAATTCTTGTATATTTGGGATATATTTCATAAAATTCTAATAATATATATATTGATTTCCCAGCAGTGTTATAAATGATGAATTGAATCTTGATTTTTAAATTTTCTTTAAAATTCAGTGAAATGCGATGAAACTCTTCTTTGGTATTACAGATCCAATAAGATAACCCACATATTAAAACCTTTAACAATCCAAAAATTTGTAAATTATTATGATTTAATAAAAGAAGGTACTGTGTACAAAGTATTGGTCATATTATTCTCTACTGCTTTTTATATAATTGTGATATTCATTATATGAAATGTTTTAAAAATGAATAGTCATTTTTAATCTGCTTGAATTCTTATACCACCTTTTTATTATTAATAGAATATACTGAAATAAATAGTAAAATGCTTGTTTGGGTAATTTTCATTCAAATTACCCCTAAGGCAACTCATAAGATCACAAACCCTTCCAGTCTAAATCAGCAATAGGAAAATGTCTTCAAGTTAGCCTGCTAGCAGTAAAGCTAAAATTCTACACAACTCTCCCAAGGTAGATTCCTCATAATCTACTGTCTGAATATGAATTAATTATTATATTTCTTCAAATTTATTGTTACATTTTCATGCTCTAAAGGGATAAATATCATATAATTGTTATATATATAGCTACCATTTATTTTTTATGGAAAAGCTTTTAGTAAATTAATAATTTTCTTTGAATTGCAAGCAATTAAAAATGAAGGTAATATATCACTAATTTGCAGGAGTATAAATAGAACTGTATTATCAGTATAAACTATAAATACACACATATATACAATATATCTATTCAAATATTAAGAAAATTGGTTGATTTGTTCAACAATATATGATAGTAATACATGTACAAACCTATATAGAACAGGTACAAGTTTTGAAATACAGATTTTTTTTTTTTACTCATAAAGTATAGTGAATTAAATATATAATACAAGATTCCTGCTTCCAAATCTGTCTATTTTGAATCCACACATCATCTGAGGAGTGGAACTAATTAACTTCATTATGGAATTCCCTTCAAGTCAATGAAAATAAATTATTTTATTGTTCTATGTTTCTGAACATAATTGAGTTGAGGTGACTTGGGCACATGTTGGATGAATGTACCTCAATCATTCGCTTTCCCTTTTGACAGAAGAATATTAGATGCCTGTTGTAGGATATGGAAAAACATCTTTCCCGCTCCTACTCCCTTTAACTCTTCCGGCACCTTATCAGCCCTAACACCCCCTCCCAACCCCCTTTTACATGGCCGCTAGGCTGAAACAAAGAATAGCTAGCCTTCT